>JBAJNP010003067.1:0-42468 GCA_036877545.1 Yasuhikotakia modesta | reverse complement strand
ATCGTATGTCTAGCTCCCTCAGATAAATGTCTTTGAAAGCTCCTGGTTCTATGTGTAATAAGGGATTCCTGGACAATATTAAAGTCATGTTTCTTCCAATCTCTCGCAGCACTGTGGTGTGTTCAGCCTTTATGATGGATATATTATTGGCATGTAGATCTAGTAAACTAAAGTCTGTAAAGGTTCTCATAATTAGAGGAAGAGCCATAGACTGGATGTTATTTCTTCCAACTTTAAGTTCCTGCAGTTTGGTTAGATTGTTCACATGAGTGTGTAAGGAAGTGAGACCAACATCCACAAGAACGAGTCGCTGTAGATTATGTAAGATGTTAAAGCATTCACGTCCAAAATGTGTAACAGGGTTTCCAGTGAGAATCAAAGTGGTCAAATTCTTCACATTGTAAAAAGTGTCATTTTCAATGTGTATGATGTGGCATCTATAACCAAAGAAATAAATTCACTTTTACTTGGCAATGTCATACAAAAACTAAATTTAGATGGTGAAGGTCTTACCTTGACAGATCAAGAACCTGCAGGAAAGATAAAACTGGGAACACCGTCTTCTGTAAGTGTTTCAAGACATTAAAACTGAAATCCAGTCTTTGAACAGAGGATGGGATACTGGTGGGTATGTAGGTGAGGTTTTGTCCTTGGCACGAATAGTGCAGATTCTCAGTAATCTATAATGTTTGGAATATACATATAATTTAGGAAAATGCATATAGAAAACGAGGCTGTTATTCAGCCAATACAGTTCATGCAAAACTAACTTCAAAACAGCAATTATCAAAAAGTTGAGAAAACTTACTTTTGTGCATGCCTCTCCAGCAATTACAGGAACAAATATGATAAAAATAAATAATTTCATCTTGAACGTTCTTATCTAGATTCTCTCCATCTGTCATAAAATGTGTACCAGCCTTGGCAGAATTCACAAATATGAGGAACATATTGGGCATTCATGATTTTTAACAATAGGGAACTACAAGTGGAAAAAAAAGTTGCATTTTGCCTGAGGAGGTAAGAGAGACACTGTTCACTAAAATCTGATGAGAAATGAGATAATCAATAGTGCAAAAACAAATGTAATATTATCATATGTTAAAACAGAAAAGATGTTAATCTTAAATGTTTATTAAGTAACAATGTCCAGTAGGCACAGAAAGGCTGTATTACCAGAGACCTGTCAACATAGATCTGTTTATATACTATTGTTTTACAGGTGTGCATGCAACTTTCACTTCTCCCTTTTGTCTGTTTAACAATAATCAAGTTATTCATTTGAAAGGTAAGTACAAAGACCTGTTCGCAGCATTTACAATAAACAACGACATTATGGAGTTTGCCCAGTGACAATACTAGTGTTCAGGAGCCAATGGATGTAAGAGCAACTACTATCATTAAACAGACCAATAAAACAATTGTGAGGACAGTCTTGTGAACACAACTGTCCATGTCAAAATCAGTTATTTTCAAATCTGTATCAGGTAAAATTGTTACATTCTGTTATGTGGCTTCTCCAACATTTTGCTGATGATTGGACAAGAAAAACTGTAACTTGTTTCCAGTTAGATTCAATAGGTGACGTTTTTGAAGATAATTGAAAAAGATGGTGTCTGCAAGAGAGCAGTATGACATATCAAGATGCTCTAAATGCGAGATTTTAAACACTTTAAACATTTTTAAACAATCTCTTGCTACATCACCCTAATAATTATAACCAGCTATCCTCAGAACATTTAGTCTTGTAAGCCCATAAAAACAATGTTAGCAAATGTGATGCTTAAATAGGAGACATCCAGAAACCTTTACATAGTGAAAGATGTCCTAAATCTAAATCTTTTATGAAGGTTCTCATAAATGGAGAGACATAGACTGGATGTTATTTCTTCCAGCTTGGTTTGGTTAAACTGTTCACATGTTTGTGAAGGAAATGAAGCAAAAGCTGTTAGGAAATGAGACCAACAGCCACAAGAACTAGTTGCAATCAAAGTACTAGTAACTAGTAGTAACTAGTCGCTGTAGATTGTTCAAGGTTAGAATTCACATTCAAAATGTGTAATGGGGTTTGCCATTAGAAAACTGGAAATGCCTTCTTTGAGAAGTATTTCAAGAGATTTAAACTGAAATCTAGTGTTTGAAGAAAGGAGGCAATAATAAGTGAAAAACAGAAACATTTTTTTCTAAGAATTAAATTACAACTTGAGCATGATTTAACAGCACCTATGGGGGAAAAATACCACACAAGCAATCAGAGTAAAGTTATTCAGACCCTTTCAACCTGTAAAATGTAAACCCGTCATGAAAGTCACTGAATGAGGAACAAATACATTATGGCTTTCAGTCACAGGAACTATGACAAGATGTCACAGAGACAGACACATGCTAAATTAAATTTGAAAAATATTTCCTGAATGTCCAAAATGAATCACTAAATGCAAAGCACCTAAAAGAAATTAACAACACGCATACATATTACATGCAACACACACATATACTTACATAGACATTTACAAAGTATCCACTCTGCTAATATCATTGTTTATATATTATAACTTTTACATGTATATTAAACAATCTTGGTATAAACAAATAAAGCATTTTGTGTATTCAAAATTATGAAATGTTAAAATAAAAACCATTGCTATTAACAATGTTTTAATTTAAAACGGTTTCATTATTTCCCCAAACTCAATAGAGCTTGATGTGTAAACACAGTAAGTCACTTGTTCTAAACTAAAGAAACAATACAAACTTGTTGATAGCCAACAACCTTTATTTATCCATATATGTGAGCCACTCAAAGATGGGGGAACAGACAAATGGGACAAGAACTGACCACTATAGAGGGCAATCAACATATGGATCAATGGCATTGCAACTTCTTTAACCTCTAAGTCTACAAAGAGGCTAGCTGACAGACAGAAAAATTAAAAGACAGAAGTAACAGTGTAAATGTTCATGAACAGAGAAGCCAAAAAAAAAGCACAGAAAGTGAAATTAAAACATTGATTAGCATGTAAAGAAACTAAGGGAGCCAGAGCCAAAACCATATTTTTTTTCCTATTATAGCTCAGAATACTTTTCTACATGGCATGCAATAAGGCACCTAACTAACACAATGAGTAAATCTATGCTACGTGATCAAGCACAACTGTTATCCAATGATAAAGAATCGTTTAGACACAATGTTCACTCCAATAAAAACATTTTTCATTCATTTGCCTTTCAGATTACCCAAGCCTTGTTAAAAAAATACATCCGTTTTGTAAAAGATTTTCTCCATACACATAACAGTAAATAGAAAGCACATACCCATGGAATTTTGGGAAAAGAAATGAAATCAAACATTTGCAAAAAGCAAGCTATATTTTGCATTTGCAATAAAGTATACACAATCTATTTAGTAAATGTTGTTAATCTGCAAAATGTGTCCAGAATACAACTAAATGCTTTACATTGCTGTCTGATAATAGTAATGGCTGGAACCTTCTTTTTACACTGTCAACCATTGGTAACATAACAATGGGAAACAGGGAGAAGCACTGTAGACATTAAGTGGATACTTTGACTGTCAAGTTTTATACTTGTAACAATATCTAATATTTCAGAACAAAGTCAAATAAAGTCTAAATTAAGACTAAGACTAAATTTAGTCTGAGTCAAAATTAGTCTGGCATTGTATAACATGAACCAAGATTTTGTTCAACCTCATCTTCATGAACAAAACTGATAGCCAGAATATATAAGTGGCAGAAACAATTTGCGCCTTTTTTTTTTCCAACTTTGTGGCTGAGAATTAGTCAGGTTATTAGCAGTGATGCTATAGCAAATTCATTAGGTTTGGGTTAACAATTAATAAGCCTTAAACCAGCTAATTCAAAGATAGTGACATCCCCTGAAAGCACCATCCCACTTTACTTACAAGAGATGGATAAGACTAACTGGATCATACATCATAAATGCTTAATTTTCAGAAAACGGCACACTACTTACCTATACATATCTATATAAAAGAAAATTAACACATATTTACAGGTAATATCTGCTTCTTAACCCAATAATAATACAGAAGTGGGTAATGATACAGATTAAGGGAGTGACTAGTTTAGTCTAAACCTGTTTGCTCAATTATCCGCCATTCAAAACCAAATTGACCTAATACTCTGTTCAAGACAGTGCCAGAACTGTTATCAAACTTCAAGCCATAAGCCTAAATGACATCACATAGAACATGACTCAAATTTCATCTACAGTTTTAATCATATTTCATTCTGAAGCATGGTGTATCTGGTCAAACTGTATATGCACATTACAACGGGATTTATCTGTTATCAGAGTTATCACAGTCAATCATAGCAAATTGAAAACCATTTCTGTTGAAAAGTTAAAAGGGCACAAATTCAGAATAAGTTCCTTTAGAGAGAGTCCACCTTGTGCATTTTCTTACATCTTTTGCCATACCCTTCACCATCATGAATTAGGTGGCAAGGGATACAATTTTACTGAGCAAGATGAATTCTGTGATGCCTAGACAGAGAAGAAGAATGATTGAAACCCTTTCCACACTGAGCGCACCTATATGGTTTTTCACTCTGAAGGATTCTCTGTTTCAAGATGGTAGTGTGGGGAAATCCCTTCCCTGGTGAAACAGCGCTATAAGAGGACTTATCCAAATGAACCCGTTGGTGCCTTGCAAGAGAGGAAGAATGATTAAACCTCTTCCCACATTGGGCACATGTGTAAGATTTGCCATCAGAATGAGTTCTCTGGTGTCTGGATAGGGATGAGGAGTGATTGAAGCTCTTCTCACAATGGCTGCAGCTGTATGGCTTTTCTCCCGTATGCATTTCCCTCTTGACTTGAGCATCAAAGGGGAAATCCTTATCAGCCTGGGCATACATCTTTGCCTCCAGGTGGACTTTGTTATGTCTTGACAAAGAAGAGGAATGGTTGAAACCCTTGTCGCATTGAGAGCACCGGTAGGGCTTTCCACCCTGATGGACCAGCTGGTGCTTCTTGAGGTGCCGTTTCCTTACAAAGCTCTTCCTACACTGGTTGCACTTGTAGGGCTTCTCTCCTGAGTGAATTCTTTGATGCTCTCGTAACGTGGACACTGATGCAAAACATTTACCACACTGGTCACATCTGTTTGGCTTGTCACCAACATGGGTCTTTTGGTGCTGTTTAAGATTGGAAGCCGTTGCAAAACACTTTCCACACTGAAGGCAGTTAAACGGCTTGTCACGGGCATGCAGCTCTTGGTGTTTCTTAAGATGGCGTCTGCGCATAAAGCTTTTTCTGCATTGGGTGCACTTGTAGGGTTTGTCATCAGAATGCATTTTCATGTGCTCTCGGAGAGTAATGGCGGCTGCAAAGCTCTTACCACACTCCGAACATCTGTGCGGTTTTTCAGGAGAGTGCATCATCTGGTGCGGTTTCAAGTTGAATGCATCAATGACTCCTTTACCAACCATCTCCAGACCAGTGGTATAACTTTTCTCAAGTTTCATGTGAATCTTCATGTGACTTCTAAGGCTAGCTTCAATAGCAAAGCTCTCACCACAGTGGACGCAAATGTATGGGTGGGTGCCTTTATGGATTTCAAAATGTTCGTGGAGATCAGACATACTGCCAAAAATTTCACCACACTCACTGCATTGCAGACCCTGGGCTTCATGAATAATGATACCATTCTCTGACTCCACAGTAAGTTCCCCTCCATGGTCTGACTCAACCTTCACAATATGATCTCCACCGCCCATCTCAGTCTTCAACAGTACCTCACCAAGCAAATGCTCGTTCCCTTTAATTTCTGCACTGCTGAAGTATTGATGGTGATCATGGTGTATTTCAGATTTAATGTAGTCATGGTCCGTCTCTGTCACCACATCCACACAGGCCACAGCACCCAAATCTCCATGAATAGCTTCCAGGTCGAGTCTTTTGTCCTCTTGAGTCATGATCTCAGTTTCTGCTCCATAATGCAAGTCACCGACCTGCGTATGGGCTATGACACACTCAGATCCCAATGTATCGAGACCTGGTGTGTCACAGTCAGTCTCTGACTCAGCCATCAGGACGCACTCCAGCCTGACGACTTCCGTTTTTCCGTTTAAGTGAAACTTAGCGTTGCTCTACGAGCACCGCTTTTTTGCAAAGAAGCTTGAATGGTTTCTTGGGTCGGACTCAGTCAGTTGAGTCAGGATGAATCCTGCCTGTTGAAGACATTAAACGTCAAATGTGTTAATGTGCATAATACAAGTGCAGTACTACTGATAAAAACAATGTTATTCAAACAAGAACAGTAATGTTTTAAGCAAGAATAGCTGCATTACATGCAGAAACACAAGACGCAAAACCATTAAGATAAATGTAATACTGCAATTTCAGATTGGGAAATTGTTTGTTTACACATAGGTTGTGCAAGAACTCAAGTTCATAGAGAAGTAATTCCAACAGCCTTTTATGACAGAAAGATGAGCTATCTAGAACAATAATTCTGCAATAAAACTTGTTTTTCAATCGGTCTGATTTTTTTTTGTTTACAACCAAAGCTAGTTAGCAAAATCTCTCTGGCTAAAATTGGCTAGGGCTAGCCTATGGACTTTTTTATCTGGCTAACTTAAGAGACTGAAAATAAACATAACTGAACAGAGTTTGTTTTCTCAAGTATTTAAATGACACCAATTGCAAAAGAACAAAGCTTATCCATTGAAACCTATTTTACAAAAGAATCTTACAAATATAATCAAACAAGCCCCAATATGTACAACTTTCTCAAACATCCACCAGTGTTGTCAGTGTTGGCTAGGTTAGCTGGCTAAATAGCTGCTAGTTAGCTTTCTTGAGCATGCGTTATCTGCTAACTAGCTGGCTAACTAGCAGCATAGGCAGTTCATATTAAGACACAACTGCCTTAAGTCAAATTTAATTCAGAAGCTTACTGCGCATTTATTAATTACACATCGTCTCCCTAGTGCCTTACGTGTAAAGGAAGAGACGACATCTTCGAGAAATACGACAGTGAGCATCTTGAGGACCAGGAGCAGCTAACTAGCTATAAAATGGCCGCCGCAACTAGCTTCCGCCCTCAGGAGCCATGTAAGCACGCAGTGAAGCAACACACGACGTGACCAAACGCAAACAATCTGGGTCGTCATTAAAGTTCACTCCACCAAATAACGCAAGTAGTGCTGTCGCCCCTCCAAACACTAAAGGCGAACAGCGCAGGTTAACTGCTAATAAAACGGCTAACCGCAGACGGCCGTCGTTCGCGAAAGCCCGGGAAAGGCGCCCCCTTCTTACATAACACGTAACGCTTCTATTATGTGGCGTCGAAACGATCAATAACCAAAAACCTATTCAATATCGTTTGTGGCTATTTTTTGACTCTTAAAGCAACAACGAGCGCTTGAATGCTACGTGCTGGCTCATCATGCTATAGTCATAGCAGATTTTAGCTGCGTGAAACAACAAGGCCTGTGGTCCTGCTAAGCTGTCTCGCTAGCGGAACACTAGCCACCTCCGTCGCCATTGCTATAGAAAACCTGCGGACTTCACGAGATCGCTGTCGTTGACTTTTATTTGATACGAGATACAGCTTTCATAGGCAAAACATAACACATTATGGGGTAACACCAGTTACATAATACTGCTGACACAAATATAGCACGCTAACTAGCCAGCTAAGTTCAATAGCAAGGATAATCTTAACATTTACATTTCGTTTAATTTGAGAGATGTCCAACCTCTTTGTCTTTTGGGGTATCTCTGGCTAAATGCGCCGCTAGTAGTTTCAGTACATTCAACGGACCACCGACTTTCTTCCTTCTCCTGCGTCTGCACAGGCTGGCTGCGGTTGCGCTCTGTCACTCGCTCACTCTCTCCCTCCCCTCCGTTCATAGCAGGATGGCGCCACGGATCATCTGGCGCCAAGTACATTTGAGCGCATGAGCAAAAAAGCAAAGCGTCGAAGAAGCGAGTAAACGAGCGTCCCTGGCGACCTGGCGCGCAGCCTCTGCAGTGGCCCTCATTCATCTTTAGATCGGCATATCATTACATTACATTTATCCCCTGTAACAATTGAAAGCATACACAATTTTGTATTTTTTACATCATTTCATAAGTTGTCTGCTATTGTAAAATACCCAATTCTTATTCTATAATTGGGGTAAATCTGTCATTTGAAAAGAGAATTTCCCAAGACAATTTTTTTACAAAACATGTTATAAAACCCTTAAAATCACATATTTTATTAGCCAGTCTTATGCCTAAAAATACTATAGCATTTTGTCAAAATTGTGACACTAAAATATAAAGTATATACTTTGAATTTGTGATGAAAACATTGAACAACTTGAACATAAGACAAGCAAGTAATCGTAATTTATTTTTCAAGTTGTAAATAAACTAAAGTGTTTACTAAATCAACAACAAAAACATATTAAAGCAAATGGGGACTTCACTGAAGAATGGTGGCCCTCCTTAGGTGGGGTTTGGCCCCAGATCTAGTGTTAGTAATTCTGCCTAAGTCTGTGTTACCACAAGGGTGCGCCTTATGACTAAAATGTTTCAAAATATAGACAATTAGTCTGACAGTTTCCAGGTAGAAAGGGGCCACACACAAAAGCTTTGTGTTGTTAAGTATAAGAACGGACAGACATGAAATACTGCTATAAAACAGAAGTTTGTTGATTTTTCTATAATTAGTTTAAGACTTAAATCATTTTGTCTTACTTCAAAGAGTAAGAATACAAATTACCCTACCTACATATTACACAGACATTTCCACAGTCATCCAAATTGTATACAGTTGAGGTTTGTAGCCTGCAGTATGCCCGTATGAACTGGAGGTTTTGCTCTTTGTTTTCAGCTAGTGCCGTCTGAATGAAACATGACACAGTCAACCATCATTTAATACCTGGCTTTCAGCAACACCATCTGTTGAGCTCCTGCCTAAACCTGTACAGCTCCTCACTTCAGCCCTCAGGTTCAAGTTGCTGGAAACATACTGTGTGTGGTACAGCTCAGAAATCTTAAATAATACTGTATCTGTTTTTATTGTCTTACTACAAGCCTGGTCTTTCCATAACTGCTTTTATTACACTTCCTCAGCTTGGTTTAGCTTTAGGCTAACTCATGCATTTGCATGACCAGTAATAGCAGAGCCATTGCAAAGAGCCACTGCAAGATTTGTTGTTATTCAACCAAGATGGCATTAGTTAAATTCAGACAGATTTAGAGCAAATTGTGTAATGTAAAGAGAATGTCATTATGAGTAGGAATTTCATTTATCATTTATCTTAATTTAAATATTACTACAGATAAATTCATTAACAGTGAAACTGTAATTATGTAAGTATTTTATGACTGCATGTAAAAGTTATTTTTAAAATCTGCCCCTTTTTAAACTCTTCCTCACATATATCTTGTTTAATTATTTGTAGGCCATCAGTATTTATTTGTAGCAGGGAAAACCAGAAATAATAAAAACATTTTTAACATTAGTTTATTTGTGCCAATGACCTACTATTTATACATAGATAGTGTAAAGGATTAATTTCAGCAGATAATCACTTACAACCGTTCAATTTTGTCTTAACAGCTAAGGAACCATGTACAAAACAATGTTTACAGAACAAAAAACATTTAAACTATTAATGAGTTAAATGGTAAAGTGGTAATGCAGCAAGTATAAAAACTATGTAAATTTATCTCCTAGTATTTTGGGAAAATATAATTACATTTGTTGAAAAGAATTCTATACATTATTTACATTTTTAAGCTGGTTCCAGTTTCCAAACTGTTTGTAATTTGTTTAAACATTCATGACAGGTGTAAGTTTGAGCAGAGAATTCTGAGAGTGAATGCTGGTACTCTTGGAGTGGAGCTTTTCAAAGTTCTGCAGGAAACCACGATGCTTCAGTCCTTTGAGTATGGTTGAGTTACTGGAGGTTAAAGTCATATGCGTCCTGCAAGTAATAAATGAAAAAGCTAAATGTTTTATCCTTGATAAAAGAATGAAAGTGTCAGTAAATATTGTAGTAAATATAAAGGCAACCTCAAATATGTACTAAGTGCTAGTACTATACATTTTGTACTGTTAGAATACTCTAGGAATTTTACTAGCATTACTTTGACTACATTATGTGACTATGTTATATGGGATAAACACATTGTCCAGATCAAACACCACAACAACCAACTAACCTTGGAGAGTCAATTCCACTATCAGCTGTGTTACTTTGACTCTCTGTGGTTTCTCCTGCACAGGCCCCTGTAGGATCATTCAAGTTTGTGTTGTGGATGTTGCTAGCATCATTTGATGTCTCTATTGTACTCTGATGGCAGTCCTTTAATTCTGTCTGACAGAGCCAATGGCTAGATTTGCCCTCAGCTTCATCTGCAGACTTGTGTATAGTCTCAGAATCTGAGTCCACCTCGCTTGTGTGACAATAGTCAAAAATGCTACTTTCCAAAGCTTCAGTGGGTTCATGTTCTACCAAACAGGATTTCTGTAGTCTTTTCTCCAGACCCTGGGCATCCTGTCTGGGGTTGGCAACCTTCTGATGGAGAGACACAGGCGGGTGATTGGAAGACCTCCACCTATATTCATGCTGTCTCTGTGTGGTTCTGGAGGGTTCGTGAGGGGCACCTGACACATGGGCCTCAATGAAATTGTCATCCCAGTCTCCATCCAAGCAGACAGGCTCACGGCAGCGAGTTTTGCTAGTCTGTGCTAACTCACACCCATGCTCATCATTCAGACAGACAGAGCTACAGACATCTTTATGACATTCATCATCACTGTATACTTCACTCTCTGTCTGGCTTGTGGTTCTATCTGAATTTTGAACTGCTGATGCTTGTTGGCCACTTGTTATGTTCCCAGATTGCTGGTGTGAAGACAACAGATCAGGACGGTGATGTGATTCTTCCTTGCTGTTAAGCAGATGTAGGGAACATCTATGCTGAATTGTGGATTTGGGCCAAGAAATGGGTGCATCTATTCTATCACATGAATAAGTAGGAGGATCTATGAAGTTTTTTTGGTCAGAAACATTTCTGAGATCTCCATCCTGAAAAGCATCATGTTTAATTTCTTTTACTCTGCCATTCCTAAACTCTTTGCTTCTGACTTTATTGTCTCTCAGCTTTATTTTGTCTTCTATCCTCAAAGTGCTGCTTTGAGGATAGATAGAACTGTAATCTCCACAAAGCTCTTTGACTGGTTTAACATCCAGGCTAGGGTCCACAATCAGCGTTCCTTCATGAAGCTGTTCAAATGGTGCGTCCAATAATCTATGAGGTTTCTCCACATCATCTGCAGTTGCTTTGGCCCGGGGAGGATCCCAAGACTTTGACCTGTGACCTTTTCTCTCCCGATGTCCAGTGGTTTGATTTTTGTGTTCTCTCCTCCTTTGTTCATTATGACCAGTAGTTAGTTCCATGTCTTTTCCTGGCGACACCAGAAATGGATTGTCTATCTGTTTCTTGTAAAGACATTTTGGATCCAGAAATATGTTTTCTTCATGGATGTCTGCTGGTGCATCCAAAGCCATTTCTGGTCTGAAGTGGGGCAGAATTTGATCATCTGCTTCTATATTTTCAGCACATTGCAGAGTCTTGATTTTTGCTTTCTGCTTCTCTTTGGATAAAGGCCCTCTTCTCTTACTGCGAGTAGCTCGAGGGACCAATTTCCTGCCCCCAGCCCTTGAGGTATGGTGCCTCTGCTTAGATACAAGGGCTTCAGTGGAGATGCCCTTGTCAACGACTCTCTCTGTGCCCCTCTCAGCTTTCTCCTCAAGCTTTTTCATAAGAACTGTGTGTCTTACTAAATTGTCCA
Source organism: Yasuhikotakia modesta (assembly GCA_036877545.1). Lineage (NCBI taxonomy): Eukaryota > Metazoa > Chordata > Actinopteri > Cypriniformes > Botiidae > Yasuhikotakia > Yasuhikotakia modesta. Next base: position 30,620 of record JBAJNP010003067.1, on the reverse strand, counting down.
CAGTAAGATCTGGATTAATCCGTTTGATGATGGCATGTTCTAGATCCCTGGGAAGGTTGTTCAAATCTTCTTCATCTCTGACAGGCCATTCCTCAGGTGGGAATTGCCCAGAGAATGTGGTATATTCTTTCTTAGGCTTGTTCTCCTTTTTCCCTGTGTTTCGTCGGAACAGGTTAAGGCCAAATTTGCGGCCAGCTTTCTCTTTGTCCTTTCGGCTGGTGCTGGTGGATTTACTGATCTCACTGGCCTGGCAATCTGTTGCTGTTGAAGTAGATTGGTGCTGAACAGAAGGCTTGTGTTCTTTTGGCCACTTGAGGCTTTTGCCAGTGCACTCACTGATGCTGGTGGATTGATGGTCTTGGATGGATGGAGGTACGTTGGATGGAGAGGTGAAACAGCTGCAAGACTTACAGTGGGCCATGCCAGGCATCTCAGCAGCAGTGTCCATGCAGCTCTCATTGCTTACCAGGTATGTGATGGGAGGAGGTGATGGCAGATCATTGTCTGCGGTACTCCACCAGTTCCTCTCCTTCACCATGTTATTGGTGATGAAATATGTTTGAGGAGTGACAACAAAGTAGCCTTCACCAGTATGATAAATCTTCCTCTCCTTAATCAGATTTCCTAGAGCATTGTAGAGGATGTCTTGAGTAGGAATGGTCATTCCTAAACAGGGAGATATTGGGGTCAGCAAGACATTGATGTTATCAAACAGTACAGACATATATGTCATTACATTATTTTCAAATAAAACTGTTATCAATGTTATGTTTTACAACACATTAAAGTCACAATAATGCAAAAATAGTATAGTATTACCTGGATGTGCTTTGATCATGTGACTGATTAACGCTTCCTGGTTTACCACCACTTGCTCAGCATTCATGTCCGAAATAACAGCGCACAATATTTCAGACAGTGGGATAAACTGAGACTGTGAGATCGGTGACATCTGCACTGGCGACAGATCACCTGTGGAAACAGTGTATAAACAAAGATCAGACATCGTTTCGCAGTCAAATTAAGTAAACAGTGCACAAAATAAAGGGTCTGATCATTAGTCTATGGCATACAGGGCGGTCTGAAGTCTGCTTTTTTTACAATCAACATATACAAATGTCCCCCTTAAGCTATATGACTGATGAAAGAAACAACAAACTCTGAAATCCCAAGAGGACTAAACTTCACTCAGTACTGGGAGGGAAAGTTTTACATGAAACGACTTAATTATAGGTGGGATATTTCAGCCAACACGCTAAGAGAAGAAAGATGCAATTGAGTCTCTAATAAAAACTTCTAAATTTGCGTCTGGAATTTCATTTGATCCTTCTAAAGATGAGAATGTTTTTCTTTTAATGTTTATTCTTGAGGGTCTTTGTTGCTCTTTGGGAGATAACGGAACACAAAGCCCCTCAATGCTTTAGATCAACTGATTGTTTATGTGCTCTAAAACATTGTAAAATATAATATAGCTTCATTACCTCAAAATAAGCAAAATGTGACGAGACAACAACAGTATGAAGTCATACAGTAATATGTGACATGGGATGTAATGTCGTTTCCTGGGATTTCTGGGTAAAAATGTTTGCCACATCTGTGTCTGATTATGGTCTCTCCCTATGCATATTTCCTGCATTAAATTTGCATTTAGATTTAGTTATCTGATCCTCATTTGAAATTTAACTTGTCCAAATGTTTTGTGGTTTTCTGGTCAAGCATTAATGTCAAGCCCTGTAATGCATGTCATGCTTACAAAGTCTTTATTATTAACTAGGGATGGCTACATTAAATCTTGGACACCTTCCATCATTGACTTTCCACTCTGTTACTGATTAATTAGTCAAAGCCCAGGTAGGACTCTTTCCATACTGAGTTCATCTGTAACTAATGTTTAGAAGTTTCCCCAAGGCTAAACCCACTCAAGCCTGGAAAAAAATCACTGGTTGATTTAGAGACATATAGCAGACTGCGGTATGTAGCAGGTCTTTCATTCATTATGTTTGTGGTTGCCATCCCACTGTCTGCTGTTGGAGGTCTGTTTATATGTGTTCCCCTTAGAAGTCTGTGATCGCTAATGAAAATGCCATTATTCTCAAATAATGTAAACATTTGTGTCCCTCACATATGGACCACATAAGTCATTTCCACATGGTGCTAGTATGAGGCCATTCTCTCATTCCCTAATGCAACTTTATATAGTAACAAAAACAATTATTGTTGTTGGATAGATAAACTGTTAATATATTATTAGGTTTGTAATGTAAGCATTCTGAATAAAAGAGGCATGGTCTTCATATCCTGCTCAGAGATATGATCCTCAACAAACATTTTACAAGAAGTCACTCTTGTCTGGAGTTGCTGTTTAAGTCCCTTTCATTTGCTCATTCCCATTAAATGTCTGAGTCTCTGTGAGCTTAGCAACAAATCCATTCTGTTTTGTTGTAGCAGAATGCTCAGAGATAATGGTATGCTGAAACACGCTTTCTGTGCTTCACCATTTTAACTTCTGACACGGTTTCTCATGAGAAAAACACCCAATCTTAAGTCTTAGACAGGAAATCCTCTCGAGGTCTATGACCTTATGTATTTTGAGAGCTGTGAGAGGAAAAAACGTTGAATGCACAAGATAAACCCATCTTTCTCCTCTTTAATTTCAGGGAAGTGGCCAAACAGTGCATCCTGGTGTTGTCTTTGGGGCAGGAAAGCTGCTTGTCATTGTTAAAAAGCATTTACATTACACAAACTGTGCACGCAACATTCTTAAATCTAACACAAGAAATGTTTTGTGAGTTTTTTTCTGAGAGAAAGTGGGAAATGTTTTGCACAACAATTGAGAGTTCCAGTTCTAATTCATCTGATTGGGGCATGTGGTTGTTACTAAGGACACGTTCTCATAGTCTCTGCAGGGAAACACTCATTGTATCATGAAACTCTTCTGATGACTTTAAAACCTTTGTCACATGAATACCTTACCTGATACCATAGCAACCATGTCACTTTGCAAACAGTGGCAGGGAAAGTGTAGTAAGATATAGGGAAAAAGTCATGAGCAACTTTAAACCATAAAAACACTATTAAGAACTTCACTGGGTTGTTGGTTGATTGGCATTTAAGAAAACAAAAATCTGAGCAATTAAAATAAATAGTTTATCTACTCTTGGCCACTCAGAAAATGCAATGTTTAATGTTAAAGCAGAGCTTATAGTTAAAACTAGAGCCAGAAACTACAGCTACAAAACTCAAAATGACAGCAAATATTAAACATATAAACAGCAAGCATATTAACAATAATACATTAAACACCTCACCAGACTCATAACATACTAACAATATTCAAATATCTTCCTTCTAGAAACAACCATAGCTGGAGAAAAGTTCAAATGTTGCTTTAATAAGAGAAATAAATATGTGGCTTTTGGAAAAAAAAAACATGTCAAGCAACAGCTTAATTATGGTTTTAGTTACTGTGAAAAACAAACTGGTTGTATGTGGGCGTCAAACTTCACACAAGGAAACCACAGAGACTATTAAAATCCAAATGCACTGTTGATTTAACCAGCCACATACACACATAAAAGGTCTCATGTGCTTCTAACTAAAAAATACAAGATTTTAATGTGGTTACATGCATTACTTCTCCCTGCAAGTTATCGTCGATATCATTCATTATATCAAAGTCTAGTCTGAATTAAATACTCTAACTCAACTAGTTAGTTAGAGTTTACTTAAAAATGACTGACAGGTGTGTTTGGAAGCAAACTCTTAAAGAATGTATATTGTAAGTGCTGGACTGAGCATCCCTGACCTAAATTGTGTTCTTAGGAGCAACTGGCTGATACAATAAAAACACAAAGTGGTCTGTGATTCTTCTAAACAGGGTGGGAAAGAGAAAGTGAATTAAAGGTAACCCGATAACTCTGCACATGTTGTTTAACCCCCTGTATGCTTCCTGGCCCTGAGGAATTTTGTGCTTCATGGGTGGCTAAACTGACATGAAAGCACACAGGGTGACAGGTATTAAAACTAACTGCTAAATGGTGTTAAAATAAGTTTACAATGTTAATCAAAACATAACATAAAAAATACTTAGAATTTTAAGCAGTGTTTTTAACAGTTGCTTAAAGTTTAACAGTTTAACAGCTGAATACCACATGGTGTAATTGAAAAAATAAAGGAAAATGAAAACAAATTCTTATTTTTAGGTTTAGAATTTAAATATCTCAACTTTTTTAGAAGTCCTACATTATACAGCGCTGTCTGAGGTTAAGCAAATTTAAACCAAAAAATGGGTAACATATGGTGTAAAAGTACCCACTATATTGCAAGTTTTGAATGGGCAATTATTTGGAAAGCTATGTGGTGGACTGGTTTTTGCTCAGCAATAAAAAGCAAGTCTGAATGACATCAGAAGGTCGGGAGGTCAACTTCCTGATAAAAAAGCTCTTGTTCAGACATCCAAGTTCATGGTTCAAGGAAATTAGAAGGAGAGAGGGGAGCTCAACCCTTGAACATAAACCTGTACCTCCCAAAATTAGTTTCTGAAATCACCAAAAAACAGACACAAGCACGAAACATAACACTCCCACCATTTCTGTAGAAAGTAAGGTTAAAACTCTTTTAAAACTGACTCAAAAGATTATATATGCATGATTAACTGTGTATAAATTTCCACACAAAGAATTTAAAGATTAAAATCTGAAGAAAAAAGATTTGCAAAAATAAGGCAATGGATCTTGAAAGATATTGTTTCCCACAAGTTCTCAGAGGCCTTACAGTAGGTGAATTCTCAAGTATCCATTTTGTCTGTTTTGTCTGCTTTGCTTGTTTGGGTTGGATGAATGTAACAAAATGTTAATAGATCTTCAAATGTATTTTTTTTATTAAAATGCTGTTATGGGTTTCTGAGCACACTGACTTAGACGGCTTTACAGCCCTTTTTACCATGTCAAGTAAAAAAACCCATAAATCTAAATAGAAATGGGGCTCTAAACATTTAACTCTTTCAGTTAGCACCACTCACACCACCCTTAACAACACACCCCTCACAAACAACCACTCAAGTCACAAATTATTTTTGGTGCGGGCACTAAAAAGCAATTTTACTACACTTAAGTCTCCTAAACCAACTATGTCAAATGTGTAAAAGGAACAAATAAAGCTGTTTTGCAGATGAACCCACACAGTAATAATGAATGAACTCTCAGATTCGCTAGACTGATTATAAAGACCATTTAACAATTGTTGACATTTGCTATACCCTCATGTTACTCAATGGACTTGTGTACTGATTAACAGGAGGAATTACCTCACACAGTAAAACTGATAAGAGTGCTGGCAAAAATATACCTTGACATTTATTTTTCTTTTTAATTAAATGGCAAACAATTAGTAGGTTTTTTATCCCCTTTGGACATCCTCACACAGTAAAGCAGTAATGGATGACTAATTTTGATTTTATGAAAAGGTCTAACCTGTCCTGGTGTAGTGCAGGCAGTAGCATTCTGTACATCGCGTGTCGTATCAGATCACACAAGAGAAGGTCATGATCAGTTGGTGGAGTGTCTCAAGTTTCCAAGAGCCTTTTGTAACCCATGCAAATTAGCTACGTTGCCTGTCCTTAGAATAGAAAATGTAGGTCTTTGTTATACAGCAGCACTAACAAATAGTCTATATTATAAAATGAATGTATAGAATAACAATGTCTATAATTACTTATATATGTTTTCCATTTTAGATGCCACTGAAAACTCTTCTCATTAAGCATGATATTTCACGTCTACTATAAACTTCTGTTGGGTAAAAAAAGACCTCAAGGAATGTAAAAGATGTTTAAGCAATACATGTGTTTTATACACAGACCAAAAGTAAATGAACCACAGTTAACGGCGTTGTAACTCCACTAATCAAGATCCATACTGGTAATTCCCACCAGATGAGAACCGTTTCCTCTGACCTAGACTGAGTTTGGGTTTGTCATCCTTATTTACAGCAACTTCAAACGGTGATGACCAAACATTACTTCTGTTTAAATGTATGCACTATATTAGACAACTGCATAATCTGGACAACTTTAGACCTGTAATTACTTCTAATAACTCACTTGTCTATCATATTTCAAAGCTATAAACTGCAGCTTTGAAATATGTATTGTGAAAGTGCTAAACAAATAAATGCAAATTTAATTGAATTAATGGGAAAAAGATGCTACAGGCAATGTCCACAAACATCTGATTGTCATAAAAAGTCATTTCAGGGTAAATTAAGGAAATCAATTCAACTATATATGTGTGTGTGTGTGTGTATACATATATTTAGAGGAAAACATTATGAGAGATATGCTGAAATAACTGTACACCACTCATGCACAAAATCACATACACACCCTCGTGTTTATAACAAACTGCACATAAGACTGGCTTTAAAGGTAATTGAAGTCACACGCACTGATTCATTTTTTTAAAGGGAAGTTAGCAGAAAGAAGAGACAGAAAGAAGCTCTATGAGAGAGAGAGAGAGAGAGAAAGAGAGAGAGAGAGAGCAAGGGTGGGGGCGAAAACAAGCCCATCTATCTGGCTATTCTGTCAGGCTTGTTTATCTATAGTGGAGGATAAAGGATGCGAGATTTCAAGTATTGAAAGAATCAGAAGAGTGTTGGGGAGTCAAAAAGAAGTACACATGGCTTCTTGTGGCAGACTGTGGTTGGGTGTTTGGTTATCTCATGAAAACATTCCATTGGTTGCTTTCTTAGAAACCTGATCCACCTCCACCTTTATCTCTCAGCACTGAGCATGAACACTACATATAACTCTTCTATTCTGACTGTATGGATTATTTTATATGCTTAACTACAAAAAAAACATGCAATTGTTCATTGTTAAATTCACATGTATTAATTATATTTACTTGTGTATCTTGTAGTTTCTGCCAGTGAACATACTGTCATACTGCATGACCCTGGTAATAAATGTTAATCTTTTGTCTCAGGTATAGTTTCAGGTGTAAACAAATTTCCTTATTTTCTCTGCATTTATGAAAAGCTTTCGTTGGTCTACAAACAGATACTAACTGATTCAGCTTTCCCTGTTTACGGTGCACACCTGGAAGTGCTGTGGTCAGCTTTGACGCTCCAAAGCTGGGAGCTATGACCTTTGATGCCTTGTTAAACAAGAGGGCAACTTTCAATGCATGAGAACCACAGGGTGTTGACCTTAGGATAAAAGAGTCCAGCAAGATGCCACGTCATGGCTAATGAGCTGAGATCTGAGAGACGCCCTCTGCAACATATAAACATCTAACAAATCAAGCTGGTCCCAGGAACTTCAAAGTACATGTATATTTACAATTAGGTTTGAGGACAACTTTTAGACTTAAATATGCACTAAAATGGTGGATCTGATTAAATTTCATTTAAACCAGATCACTTAGTATGTTAAAAACATTTTTGAGATGCGAGTATGCTTGTTTCATGATACTGAAAACCTCATTAGAACTTGCCATGAATGTTGAATGGTCAGGCTAATGAAAGCATGATCCAAAGGTATTCAATAATGCAGAGACCACAGACACGCATCGCAAACCCTTCCCGTTTCAGTACACAGGCAGGATAAGGTAAGGTAGCTTTGAATTCCTTGTTTCCACAATTGCTTTTTGCAACAAATCTCTGCAGTTGTATGCAAATTTGCAGAAATGCGGTTCTTTGCACCCTATTTCTATGGCCCACAACATAAACGTATCACATAGCCTTACTTATAAATTATGTGTGAAGAATTCTCTTTAGCTTAAAGTCACAGGTCTGTGTACTGATCACTAACGGTTCAAACATTTTGCCTTGAGATGCTTCCACACACAAGTTTAAGGTCTGTATCAGTGTATATTTTAATTACTCAGAGTTTCATTGTTGTACCATAAGTGTATCAATTACTGTGCTGCAGTGAGCAGTGCAGACCCCAGAGAACAGTCCATCTTTTCACATAATGAACGCTGATAGTCAAGAGGACAGAGAGGGTGAGTGCTAATTCATCACCCCATCTGCTGAGGGATAATCACAGCCACTAACCCTTTCCTGCTGACTAAACACAGGCCTAAAAAAAGAAAAAGCTTCAGAGAAAACACTTAAGACCCTTGCATCATGGTGGGTAAAAAAGTGAACTCAGAAAATGTGAACAGCAAACTTAAACGCTTTAAAGTACCAATAGTGTGAACTGAAAAAGCACAGAAAATGTACACGTTCATTTTAACCATAAATATTGTTATTTGTCAACTACCCTTTATTTTTTTAAACGGGAGTTATAGTTAGCCCACAACTACAATCTCAATATATCAAGCAACACCTAATCCTACAAATTGTTCTACAAAATAACAACGAATTACCCGTATAATGTCCTTGGACTTAGACAGCAATAAATAGACTCGGCTCTATGGTAGCGCACTGAGCATTGAGACAAGCGACAACAGTTTTAGGGGCAGAGGTATAAAATGCCATGTGGACAGCGCATAACTCAAGACTATAGGCTGTGGTGAATGCGTAATAAATTCAGTGGGGCTGGGCTTATGTCACCATGGTGGACAATCAAAGCCTAAGGTCTCTTGAATCTGCATGCAGATGAGCGCATCAATTATCAGAGAGAAAATTTAAGTATAACAAAGCCCTATGTATGTTACTGCTTCCAACATTCACTGAATACATTGTATTTTCCCTCTTCCACAAACTCTGGGCTTGTTAACATGCACCCTCTGTGGTTGTGACAGCAGGAGCAAATGGTGGTTCTTACAATCTGCTTCATGTTTGTAGTAGGCAAAGCAGATGCAGCGACACCTGGGGCAACACAAATCCACAGTGTCACAAAAGGTCTGTCACCTCAACATGTGACCAACAAAAACAATATTATCTCTCATCTAAACACAAACATGAACATTGTGTCCACACAAAACTGAGATGCCACATTTTTGGTAGTTAACCACTTCAGCTGAAACTGAGCTAAGGAAATTGAGTCTGAGGGAAAAGGAGAGGTTGCGCCCCAGAAATCATATTTCCTGTCATCTGGAAATAATGCACTAATGTTGCACGCACACAGTTCTGCCTAAAGCATGTTGAGGTCTCACAGGGAAGGTTAGGAGGCTACCTTCTACTGAGAAATTATACTGTGGTTCTCTATTATAGATGTACAGAAACATAGGAGACGCAATCTTGGGAATTTTTTGGAAAAACAGTACAGGGTGAGGCAATTGAGAGGAGGAATGTGGATCTCCTATAGATTTCTCTACAGCTCTGGAATAGAGCATGTTTAGTTGTATAGACATATACAATTAAAGGCAAAATATTTGTCAAATAAAATGTTAAACATCAATGTTTGTTTAACCAAGGTGTGACTAAACAAATTATTTCACTGCACCTTGACTTTCAGGGATGAACAAAGTGTTACGTCAACAAATCCTAGAGCCTTCCTAAAATTTCCCCCCCACGCACTTGAGCCTTTGTTCTGCCCCAGGTAAATGTGAAAACTGATGACGAGTTGTAAACAATGTTGTAAGCCTGGCCATCAGTATGATCATCAGGTTTGTTCCATGAATGAATGACACACCGGTGCAACTATATATACAGCATTCATTAATCCCACATTTTAGCAAACCCATGTGAATGTATTAAATAGCCAAATACCGATCACATACCCACTGCTTTGATAGCGTATCCTTTGGGGGACCTCAACGCCCTGCGCATCCACGCTTCCCTAAGCACTTCCAGGTTATTGGCATTGCCTTGCACGAGAAGCACGTAGTTCTCCAACCATCCCTGGAAGTAAACTTCAGCCACTGCATTTACGAGCCTTTTATTCCAAAAGCTTCGGGAATTCTGCGATTTAAAATCCTCAAAAACGTCCTGCCCGCTGGTGCTGGAGGCGGTGTGCTTGATGTCTTCGTCCCGACCCAGAACAACAGCGAGCGAGGCTGCTGACAGTTGCACCACTCTTTGCTGTAAAGACATTTCTTCCTTCCTTTCTTCACGAACGATGCGATTAAATAAATCTCATTCTAAATAATGTCTGGGAAGCAGAACCACATCCTTCGGCTCACTAAACCCAACAACTGTAAACCACAGGCTGAATTTGCCACATTCCTAAAGAGCAGCGCTCCGTCTATATGTTTGCTTCATGTGATTATGGGCTCCCAGGCAACTGCAGCTGAGCGGACCGACGCAGGGGAGGCGCGCAACGGCTGCTGACCAATGAGAAACGCCCCCTAATTATAAAGGTGTGGTCGAGCCTAGACTGGTACTGAATGGAAGCTGTAGGTAGTAAACAAAGTGGTCGGAAAGCTGCTGCTTTAACGAGGCTGTATTCAGCGATTTTGACTCCTACGTTTTAGTCCTTAAACGTTGTGAAGTGTTTTTTAGATATAGAGTCTAAATGCAAGACTGTTAGGTCTAAGATTGATTTATATTTATTGAACATTGTTAAGCTGATTGAAGAAATATGTCTGGCAACATTTGTACTTTGGTTGTTAATTTGTAATTTTAACATTGTTGTTTTGTGTTTCTTAGGTTATTTTGAATGTATTGTATCTTATCTTAAATAGCAATTAAAAAGTTAAAATAAAAAGTGACCATTTAATAATTTCCAGACATTATAAATTCAAAGTACTATATCCACATTTAAATGCAATGTATGGCTGTTTACATCTGAAATACTGTGAAGAAAGAACCTTCATCCCACATATTGGATGACAGAATCAAAACTGGAGGTCGGGCATAATGACAGACAGATCAAAAGTCATGTGAAATGTATGTATGACCATAAGGTGAAGGTCTGGCCGTGGAACAGGATATTGTGTTTCCTGTGTGTACATCGCCTCTTCCCACCATAAATCATGTCTGAGGGAGACGTGTGCGACCGCACTTTCTTTGGATGATTGCCATACAACACACTTCAAGACCCCCACAAGTACCAATATTCAATGAATAAAGACCCTGTGTCTTAAACTACATCTGTATTTAAAGTCAGTCACAGCATCTGGTCTGACCACAACCACATCAGGATAAGTCATTTTCTTTGTATATACCTAATTTCGCCAAGGTCAGTTTAATTAAATGCATTTTCCCCTTGACCTGGAATACCACCATGCACATGATTTTAAAAGTTTATGTGAAAGCATTCATTTCTTCACGCATTAATGATTAGAGATTTTGTGTTAGGAAATTGATTGTTTTTACAGTATAGGTAAGTGCATGTTGCTGTCACAGAGTAAACGAATGTTCTCAGATTGACAGCTGCTTTTACTTCTTAAAAAAACAGTTAAATATGTTTAAGTGTCCAAAGGGAAATCAATGATACAAATAATAATCTGGAGGCCTTAGATTATTTTCAAACAGTCGGTGAAACAAACCAACAATACAAAACTCACTAGTAATGTCTCATGCCTAGAACATTTTTCCATTGATTCTCTTACTTCAACAAAGTTCTTGCAGACTTTATCTGTCCAGTCGCCTTTGACTGTGATTTTGCTTTTTGGGTTGAAATGTGACTCCTTTTATTATGAGTGTACATGTAAGTACTCTCACTCCTGCAGTAAACTGGATCAAAGACACCCTTCACTGCTTCCTGTTAAACCTTTATGGTGTTAGTTGATGTATATAAGGCAGTTAAAGGTGTCATTAGTCATTAGGGAAAAATCAATGCAGTAATGAGTGCTGCGTCAAAACGAGTATTTGACTGAACAGATGTGTCTGGTCTGTTCCAAACATTCACACATTTTTCCTCTTGCATTGAGAATGTTTTTTTTTTTTGCTTTAACAGGAAAATGAACACCAGGAATTATTCTAAGATCCTGTTGATCTGCATCCTCCAGGAGCATGTTTTTGTTTTTCTTGAAACTGATACATTGTAGTGTTCAATGTATCAGTGTAGATATCAATTGAACCTTAGAAATCTTTAATGTTTGTAATATGATAGTGTTACCCAATATGTTTACACATACAGCATTTATACATGATGTATCTGAGAACAAATATAAAGTTACCTCATAATGGTGTTGTTTTGGCCTGTAGCTATCTGATGTTTATTTTTCTAATGTCTAAGATGACACAAGAAATATAGTTAAGTTACTATGAAGGATGTCTGCAGAAAGTAGTTCAATACCACACAAAATGATTCACACAGCCGTCTGAACATGCTGGTAATGACAGTAGAGTGTGAGCAGATGACGGCACTGTAAACTCAAGTGATAATTGCAGTGTGTATGACAAGAAGTAAATTCACTATTGAGAACACTGCAGATGCACTTGATTTCAGTTTTAAAAGCTTTACACAATGTATTAAATATTTAAATTTGTATACTTTATTGTGCTTTCGGTACAATGTATTTCTATAAATGAACAAATTTACTAAATACCAGTTTATGCATTAGAATGTATAAAGTAACATTAAATACAGAGTTCAGTTAGCATGAAAACACATCAATCCACATACAGGCACATTTTAAGTTATACATGGTCATGGTCAACTCATTTTAGATTTCTGTTCAATGTCATCTGTCACCTCATAAGCAGTGTCAGGACAGCATTTTAATTTGTTTTAATAAAAACTTCACAAAAACAGAACTTGAAGGGAAAGGACCGCTTCTCTAAATGGCTCGTAAAAAGGCAACATCAAACATTGCATGAATTGGAGGTTACTTATGTGAACCCTGCATGTTCAAGGAACTCCTGCTGATCTCAGTGACCCTGCACTAGGGTGACTACATCTACACAGGAAATGCCTCCCTTGGACTTCCTGTTTTGTGAAAGTTTTTTTACAACGAGGGACATATCTGTGTCAGTGCAGTGTAGTATTACATTGAGAGGGCCAGACATCTTTCTCATACAGCAAGACAGAGCTCCAGACATGCTATAATAAGGTTTGAATAGAGACAATCTTATTTCCATATTATAATTTGTATTGCATTCAGCCTACCAGTCACGTGTCTGCTGCTAAGATATTTGATTTTTGTGTTTTTAAACTGTAAAACTGTAGCAGTGCAGCAATTGTCAGGAAAGAAGTTTTATTCCTGTGTTTGTTTTCTTTGTTGCTTGGTGCATAGACTGAAACATGCATGCCGGAAAAGGTATTGTAAATAACACTGCAGCAGTTTCCTCCAATTTCTGGTAATGCAAACAGTTTGAAAATGTTGTCATATTATTCCAAACCTTTCTTTATATTATAGTTTGAAAAACAGACCAAAAAATCTAGAAAATCTGAAATCTAGCTCCACATTTATGACTCAGATCTTTTCAATTATTTGATCCAGTTCACAAAACAGGTCTGAATGGATTTGTTCTGAATGGATTTGTGATTTGTGGATTCAGTTCTCACTCATTGATTCAAATATCTGGTCAGGAAAAATTGTACTTCTGCAAGGTACCTATATATTCATGCAAGTGCAGTGTTGCCATGTAGACAACATGGGGTGTGGTGTTCCCACTGGGAATTGCCAAGAGCCAATCGCAAACAACAGCACAGGTTTCTCACACTGTAACCCAGTATTCTTCTGCCTTGGAGCCAGGAAAAGGGATTTTTTTCAATAACTGCTCCGCTTTGCTTGTCCCTAGGGTTGTCGAGCAAACTAAGAGCTGCACACAACCTCTCTTTACACGCTGTCAGTCAGTTCACGAGACTGACAGTGTTATAGTTGACCATCTCTGGTCTCTCATGTATCAGTGACTTAAAGTATCACACAAGTGTGTGATTTCCATGTTTGTTTGACTTCTGTTATGTGGAGGCTTCTGGCAAAGATCAAGTGAAGCAGTGAGGAAAAGCAGACTCTATATATCACATTTGTTCTTATGAATGTCACTAAAGTACATAGACACTATCCTAACACTAAAACTACATTTACCAAGTCATGTGAAGTAAGAGAAGAGTTGACTAAAGAGCAAAACCAAACAATTTGTGTTTCAAACACTCTTTAGAACTATACTTCTTAACTATACTTCTTTAGAACTTTCTGTAGGGCCACAATCACAGTACAGCCCTTCTTAAATCGATTCTACTTCCAGCAAGTCAGAGCAAAAAATACAGAAAAGAGAACGTGACAGGTTTTGAAAAGCTATCACAGAGCGTCTCCAGAGACCACATTCCATTGTCATGATAATTACACCTTTGCACAAGTGACTTGTGGAAGACGATGAGACGTGAAGCCATAGAGGCAATGAAAAGGACTGATAGTGTGAGAAGGAGGAGCTGAGGAGTTTGGACATAGTGTGGGGTCTCCTGAAACAAAGACTATGTGCAAAAACAGGGGGAGGGGAAGGAGAATACCAGTGCAGACACGGTGAACTGACATAAATGAGGGGATAATGAGTCTGACTAGAAACAATGGGGGAACATTAACTTCTTTAAGCCATCCAGGCATGGCAGACAAGAGGAGCCTTCCAGGAACAAAAGGAGAACTGGTGGAACATTGACTGATCAGCACCTTCTTTGATTATTTAAATACACACTTTAAATGCCTCTGAAAACATTTGTTGGAAAAGTCACTATATCCTGAGATGAGAAAAACAAGAAGACCTCCTTGTTTGGAGAGCCAATTGTTAAATGAGGGCAGAGCTGTAACTTAATCTTCCCACTAATGCGGTTATAACAGATACAACCAAACTCCCCACCCAAAAAAGAAAAAACAAGCTTGAATCCAAATAAGCGGATTGTTCCCTGGTTTCAGTGTAAGAGTGTTACCCAGCCTTCTGAAGCAAAAAGAGGGTGATTGTCTCATGGCCCTCTGGTGTGTGAGTGCTTTCCAAACTGCAGGGTGAAAGTGGGGGCACAAAGACCCTCTGTCTGGGAGAAGGAATGGACCTACCTGCACAAGCTCTGGTTTCACAACCTGCCCATGCCACAGCTGCTACAGAGCAACACTGAGCCATAAATAAGTGTCTTTTCAATGCTGCTGTGGAATGCATGGATTAGGTGGGAAATAGGAGCTAATTTGTAACCTGTTCCAGTTGTGCTTGTGATGTCACTTTTAATGGAAACTGCATGACTAAATGAAATTGGTTTTGGGGTATTTGAAATTAACAGTCACAGACAGGAATGGTATATGACATATAGTATTAGGTTGTTATTAAAGTGATGGTTGATAGACCGGACTGTAGTAAACTAGTTGTCAGACTGTCAATAAAGTTGAACAGCAAAGGATAACAACAGCAATAGAAGCCCCAGTTTTCATTAAACACAATTACCTTGACAGACACATTCCACACTCATAGAAAGTGCATGTGTGATTATTCCTGTAGATCAACTAAATGTTGCCATCTGCTGGGGAGAGCGTTGCAAAACTGCATGACAAAGTGACCCAAACACATCCCATACAAAATAAAACAGGAAAGCCGTATTTCAACTGTGTGAAATATTTAAAATGAAGCACTTTTATTTTATCCTGAACAGGACAACCATGACATACATCAAGAATAGAAAAATAATATGCACTTGGCTGCCTTGGGCTCATATTTACTAAGTTTGGCTCTTTTCACTCTTTTGCAGAACCCATCCTGCATCCTGTAATCTTATCATTAATCTTCCCCATAGCGGGCTAACAATAGAAACACGCAAGAAAAACATGAGAATTCACTCCCTTCAAAACAATTCCAGGATAGCACACTCTTGGAAAAACAGACTGTATTCAATTCACACTATTCATAACCCTACAATCTCTCACACAACTGATATTCTATAAAGTACTCATGACTTTGGTACATGACCCAGTACAACCTGTACATAATTAACAGGGTTACTGGCCTGGTCTGCATTGACAAAAACATGGCCACATTCACTCCACCCTGGTATGATTACACAGGGATCAAAGAATTAGGAGATCACCAGAAGAAAACAGAAGCAGTTTGTAGGAGGAATCATCAGGAGTCGAGCTGATCTGCATGCACCAAATGAGATGCATGCGTGCAGGTGACATGACAGCAAAAACAAACATCAACATTGCTCACATCAACAAAACAATGAAAGGGATCAGAATGCAGGTTCTTGTTTCTAGATTCTAGTAAACTAAACTTTTTTTAAACTAAAGTCAAATTGAAACATAACACTTTTATTGCTAAATAAACTCTGCTAGTAAAAATTCACACATACTGGCACAAGTCATGTATAATTTCAACAAGGAAATGTGCTGATAAAGCAAGACATGTAAAAAGAAATCTAGTAACATTTTAAAAAAGACCAAATTAAAGCTTAATGTTACCAAATTATACTACATCATTTGAACAAATGATTGAACGTGAGCTTAGTAAGTGTTTACTGGTATAGTCACTACTCTGACAAAATGAAACTGAGAAAATGAGCTTAGGTAACTTCACTGTTATTCAATCTTTGTACATAAAAACAAAAGAAAATCAAAAAATTATCTTTGTATCTTTGAATTGTGTTAGTTTTAAGCTTATTTACATATTTGAGAGCAGATCAACTGGACAGGGAAGTTCATTCATCTGAGCCATTAGTTTGACTTTTTCTGTTACTGTCTTCTGAAGAATCAACCTATATCAAGTACAGAAAATAGAGTTAAACACTGTATATGTCACAGACGAACTGATTATTGTGACAGATGTGAAAGTTCATACGTTTGATAGGACACTCTGAAGGCCCTTCATGATGCTGCCCAGGCTGGAGACTGTGCTGTGAAGCTGTTGTTCATAGTTGCCTTTCTGTTGGTCTGAGGTGCTCAGGTTGTTCTCAGTCTCTTTAAGATTGTTTTTCACCTCTCCCAGCTCTCTCAGAAGCCTGTTGTTAGATGCTTCTAGCTCCGCCATTCGCTTTGAATCCTCCTCTACAAAACAAACAAGATTAGATTGCAAATTTACTGTTAAATTGCTGTCAAATTCTGTTATTTAGTTTGACAGTAATTTCAGAATTTTACAGTACAGTAACATGGCCTTTTTTAAAACCTCATTTGAAGCAGCAGTATCTTTAGAATAAATAGATATTTTTAAAACAAATTCTCTCACACCATATTTAAAAGGATTTGACAGTCAAGCACATTCCAGACTTTGAGGTAACCCGAATCTTAGATGCTCTGTGTTTGACAACATATGACTAGGTATTCCTAGCTTGTTTAAAAGCTATAGAGTAGACCACTGCATAGTCTTCACCAGCTGCTAATATATTTCACCTGTATGTGGATCAATCACCCGTGGCTACAGACCAAGAGCAACACAAATACATTTCATTTAAAATGAGTGTGATAATTACCCATTTTTATGTCCTGCTGCATGAGTTTCTGCTCAATTTCCTCTCTGGTTTTCTCACTCTTCTCTAATTTCTGCATCATGCTACCCACGTCAACCATGGCTCCATTGTAGACTATCAGGCTACCTGACTCACCCCCCTTCTCTGACTCGGACTTGCCCTTCTTACTGGGCAGGAAGGCTTGGTTTCCTGTGGACACACACACACACACACAATATCAATGTACTGCAGGGTAATGGAGGTGTACACTAATGTTGCATCTTAGTTTCGGCTCTCATCTTTACCCACCTAGAAGGTTGTCTATCTGAGCATCAGAGGTCAATGCCGGACTGGGTTCATCTTTTGGTCGGTCTGTTAGCTTGCGATAGTAGCAGGATTCTCTAACCAAGGGTTTGTTTAGTAGTTTCTTCACCTGAACAAAATCAAAATTTAACTTGTAAAATCTAACTTATATTTATATAAAAATGTTATTGTCTGTTATGCAATTTTTTCTTTAAGAATGTTGTGGTTCTCCAAAAAGCTTTTTCTTGATCCTGATTTTGGGATGTATATGTGAGCCCTCTATGCCAGTAAGTTGTTGTAACTTCAGTGCTTTCACAAACCATGTGAAGACTGAATACTGCAGAGCATCAGCACCTGAGACCTGGAGAGATGCAAGCCCAATGTGTACATGAGCTCCTCCAAATCCTTCTCCAGAAGGTAGCTGCAGTGACTCTGGTCAAAGTACACAAATGCCATCAGGAGATCCTTGTTAAACGTCACCATCTGCTTTTTTTTCTCATCCTAAAGACAGATGAGATCATTGCAGCATTATTCCTGTCGTTTCCATAGGAAATGCTTGTGCATGAAGATCAGTGTATCACTCACTTTATCTTTTGATGACCTGTCTTTGGATTTTCGGTCATCTCTGCGGTCGTCTCTCCTGTCTCTCCCATTGGAATCTTCGTCATCCTTATCTGAGGAGCACAGAAGATCAGACAGTCAGATAAACTGAAGCCTCTGTTGAAACTATAGGTGCATTTGCTCATAAGCTAGTGCAATCTCTACCATCATCATCGTAGTCGTCTGCATCTTCTGCCTCCAGGGGGTCATATTCATCAGCGTTGTTGTTGCTGCTTCCATCTTCATTGTCATCTTCATCTTTTGTTTCCTCTCTCCTAATGCCCCTTTCCTTCTCCTCGTCCTACATTTGGGACATAAATTAATGTTGATAGCTTAGCTTAATGTTGTTTTTGTTAAATGCCTAAACTTCAAAATGAGACATCCTGGGTAATCTGTCATAGCTCAAAGTTATTTCTGTAATTTGCAAGCACTCTGCTTCTTATACCACCCGTGATTATATTCACAATATTTCGCTGCCACTTATTATTAAAACCAAAATTTCATTTCAACCTTTAAAATAAGATTCTCATGAACAATCATCATCCTACCAAAGTATTTTAAGGCATATGTTGAGGCAAATCAGTGAATTAGTCTAAAACGATCTTCCCCCACCTTCCTTTTCTCATCTTCGTCCTTCATTCTCTTTGAAGCTGGCTCTCCATTTTCTTCATCTTTCTCCTTCTTTATGTCCCTCCTTTCAGCCTCTTTTTTAGCTTTCTCTTTTTTGTCTTTCCTCTCATCTTTACATGGAAGAGCAGCGAGTGCTTTGTAGATCCTGTAGCCGAAGTCTCGCTGAAGCATCTCATTGAACAGCTCAGCAAACAGCGACACCTGAAAAGACAAGCAGAAGTTCAGTTTAAGATTACTAGGCATGATATTACAGAAGACAGTCTGAAACTATTAAGGAAATTTTGTCACTATACATTTGAACCTTTTAAGATCTTTCCACTGACTGCATTGGCAGTGCTCCTCACCTCAAATGAATGCTCCTTATTGTCCTCCAGCCTGTAGTCCAGCAGCACACTTAGCGACATGATACTGCAGTCAAATTTGCCATTCTTGGCAGTCCAGTTGGGGTGGACGATAATAGTGGGCTCATCCGGCAGAACGTAACGTCTCTCCCGGCGCTGTCGCTCCTGCTCTTCCTGACGCTTCCGTTCCTCCTCCTGGAAACAAATGTTATTTTTGCATTTTTGATTGATCAGGCAGGCCCTCCCATCCGCATCTTCCTTTGATGTTTCCTGTCTCACCTCTCTGTCCTCCTCCTGTCTGCTGACCTCATCCTCCTCCACGATGGGAGGCTCGGGTTTCTCCGGCTCCTTGGACTCCTCCACTTGCTCCTCCACCTTCAGCTGTTTGGTAAGACGAGCGATAAGCTGTGACTTTAGCCCTTTAGAGCTCAGCGTACGGCTCTCCAGCTCTTTACGAAGATCATTTACCTGTGCAACAATAAGACACTTTGGGTCGCTCCTAAGACTAGATGAATCAAATGAGTCATCTAGTAATTGTTTGGCTATATGCTCATGTCTATCAGCTTTGAGGCTTTTATGTTAATTGTTTTACACTGGCTTGCAAGTTTCCTACTCTTGAGCATCTTACTTTCATGGATTTGGGATCAAGCTTAGTCCAGTGAGTCGGTGTAGTGACTTCCTTCGAATCACCTTCATCTTTATCCTCCTCCTCCTACATGTGACATGAGAAGAGAACAAAGGGCAAACATATTACAATGCCATTCTTCGACCCCATGAGAGTTTTCTGAGACAAAAGTTGATCCGTGCAAGAAGCAAAGGTCACAACTGTGTCTCATTGTCTCCTCCTACTGAGCTTTTGACTGGGTGAAAAACAAATATTCACTTCTAGAATACATGGAAGCTTTCTAGCTTTCAAAAACAGATCCATATCCCACCCATCAGCCAATCAATGCCAGTTCTGTGGAATACAAAAAGATAATCAATGACAGTGGGTTCAAGAGATGGACATGGGGACAGGTGCACTCAAGAGATGATCTTCAAACTCGTGTGGGTTTGAAGATCCCACACGAGTTCAGTGCCTGTTCTCCCTATGTCTAGTTTAACGCTTTTTCTAGTTTAATCGTTGTTTTCTTAACCAGCTAGTAAGAACTGTCCTCGGATAAACCAACCCCACTGGAAAAATGACATCCAGTCTACACACAATCCAATATGGGAATAGCGTTAAATAAGAGACAGACGAGAGACAACTCAGAAAATAATTGAAGTTCGGCAGATGTTGAATTAACAGGCAAACCAAAACATTCTAAAGACACACAAACATTATAAACTCACAACTGGCCCTCCAGATTCCAGCACTGACTTCCCAAATCTATTTCGCTTTAATGCATGAATTGAGAATTGTTGGAATCAACCATTAGATTGCTTTCTAATTGGGGCACCATGGACATCAGGTGATTTATCTGCAGCTGGAAGCTGTTTTACCAGTTGATGCAGGTGTCATTAAAGAAGACCTAAGCTCTTCCAGCTGTGTGTGACTGCGTGAGAGGGAGAGCAGAAGGAAATGGGGTGGAGGATCAGGGATGAAACAAGAATGAGGAAGGGATGGGAAAAGAGGGTTTTGTATGATGCCTGTGATACATGTCTGTTTCTTTCTGTTTTTTGAGTGTTTTGTTTGTTTATCCATGTGCCTGTGAGAAGCGGAAATGAGAAGAGAGGGATTAGCGTTCAGTGCCTGTTCTCCATCAGCCTCCTTCCGTTCAGCCAAGAGTTTCTCTGCCAGCTGCTCCTTGAGTCCACGGGACAGCCCCTCCCACTCTGAGCGGGTAGGAAGACAATGCCAAACATCCGGGAGAAATAAAACCACTGTCTCCACATGTGCGGGGACTGTCCGCCCTTTGTGAGTCTCCTCAGGGCGGTGATAGCGTATCTCTGCAAAACGATACCTGTCGCAAAGGAAGAAGCGCGTTGGAAAGAAACGTTCTGTGAGACATCACACAAATTCACACACTTCCCCCAACACACATAGAAAGCTCAGAGCCCCCTGCGACCCTGTTTGTGGTAATGCGCCCCCGAATGTTTCTCAGGATGAACGGCAGCTGCATATGGGGCAGGTCGACGGACAATATAAACATCTAAACAAAAATGGCAAAGGCCCCTCCCTTTGCATCAGACCCTCCCACTGGCACACCCACAGTGAATCAGTTGCTTGTGAAAGATAGCTTACAAACCCCCGGAGGTGTGAGAGAAGGACAGATTGAGACACAGTGAAAGCAAGTTAAATATGTAAGATATTTAACACAAGGCAAAGGTCATAGAGAACAAAAAATAACGATGACGGTTGACTCCTCCAGTTCTGCTCTTGGAGCAAAAAACAATGCATTCACCACACAGATAAATAGGCAGGACTGCTACACACATTAGCGTAAATAAAAAGAAACAAAATTAGAATTAAGTTACAAAAAAAAATCAAAACACAAATGCAAATCAGTCATGTCAGAAGGTATACTGCTGTGTAAAACCATGCAGCAGGTCACAAACTGTATGTCAGGCCTTATTTTGTGATGCCAAGGCCAAATATTAAAAGATGCACACATGAAGATTATAGAAAATGCATAAGCTGACAAAAGCGAGGTACTTACCACTGGGTGCATAAACTCAGATCAATGCCTGTTAGAGCCTTACAACAACGTATGGCTGTCTTTATAAGCACCGAGGCATCATTTTCTGGGTCGGCCCCATCCAAAGACGGAGACCAGTGACCCCCGATGGCCATGGCCTCATCTTTGCCCCTCATTCCTACCAGGAACTGAAAACACAAGAGTTCACAGAAAGCACAAAGGTTACACAACAACAAGTGGCTTGTGAATATGTCAAAGAAGACAAAAGTTGGCAGTGATGGTGGGACAGACAACATCAGATAAGCTGATTCCAAACAACAAAGCATTCAGCAACGGATTAGGACAGAGACATCACAGCCAGATCCCTGATACCAGTGACACAAATCACACCCACATCAGGGATGTGAAACATTTGAAGTTCAAGTAAATTAATATGACTGTACATGTTCATTTAATCAACAACTACAAGTTTCTGGTAGTAACTCATTCAAAAGCAGCTGCAATTAGCTTAGAGCTTTGCTGTTAATCATCATAGAAAACAAAAAAATGTTTAATCACTTTTGTGGCCTATATTCTTGCTTTAATGGTCTATAGTACTATGGTATATATACTCGTAATAAGTTAAATTTGTAAAGACCATGGCAATCCATTGTGGTCCATCCTTAAACCGTCCACAATTTAACACATGCAAAACAATTTTCCTTCCATGATATGTTAATATTAATTACTTGACACAAAGCAGTGCTTGAGAAAGACAGTGTTAGGGTTGTAGTGAGAGTATGTTTTGGGGGGAGCTGTACCTTGATGAGGCGGGCAGGGTGCTGGAAGGCTTCCTTCAGCTCTGCTGGATCTTCTGCCAGAGCGCAGGACTTATGATACAGCTCATCTAGACTAGGGTTGGCAAGCAGCATCACCTACAACAGTCATTCACAGGCACAGCCAAACACAGAGATTAAATACCTGGTGTGGTTACAATGTATCTGTCTTACACATACTATATTACTAGAATGGCAACTATGTAATTGGAAGCATAGTAAGTACATGCAGTATTACAATTAGTATTTAATGTATTTACTGTAGTATTTACAGTAATTAGTAATTACTGATGTAAATCAATAATAGGTGACACCTTTGCGCTGTAGGTGTGATTGGCATCGGGTGGGTCCAGCACAGCCGTGTTCTTCTCAAGGGAGTCCACCTCTTTATGCATGATGTGGAAGTTGCAGGAGTTTCCAAAGGTAAAAGGTCTTGTTAAGGGAAAGGCATCCACCCAGGTAAACACAGCATCAAAAAAGTCGCTGGGAATATAGAGGCTCTGATACCTCCGTCGAAGCTCCATTACATCACAGTTATACCTGTGAAAAATAGTGGTTTATATATAAATTGCTTACATATTACAAATATACTTATAATTATTTTAAATATAGCTTTATCCATAACCTTTGAAACCTACCCATCGAGGGAGAATTTGGAGAATTGCACAGTGTATCTCGGTACCGCTCTGCGCGGCCGCCTCGGAGAACGTTCCCTACGAGGAGACCGCTCTCTAGAACGTTTCCTTGTGGGTGAACGTTCTCTTGTCCTCCTTCGCTCTCGTTCTCTCTCTCTACTATCCAATCACAGCCAAAAACAGCAATAAATCCATTATTACTTATTTACTTATTTCCGTAATTACTTATAACACTTTAATACGCTCTCTGGCAGCATTAGCACTGCTGCAGTATTACCAATCTTTTAAGAAATGCATAAAAGACAGTGTCCCTAGAACTACCTGGTGCAAATGTTGCATATATTTTTGTGCTGACCTGCGGTCATCCTTCCTAAGGGTGAGCTCTGGTCGGTCATTGCGACTAGGAAAGCGAGGAGAGGGGTCCACACGCCTCACCTGTGGTGGCTGAGGTATCATTCGCACCGGGGGCTGCAGCAAACCACCTGAGAACACAGAGTCTACACACCGCAGAGAGAAATTTAGAAGATCAGCTCTATTCTGCAGATATTTGGCTCTGTAAATGACAGTGATCTACCTTTAGATGGAGGCTGGGGAAGCAACGGCTGTGGTGGGTTATGCAGCAGTGGGGCCAGAGAGGCTGCAGAGATCTGGGCCTGCAGAAGAGATGGAGGTGGTCCCTGGGCCGGGACACCAAACGTGGTGGGTGGAGGAAGAGATGACAGCATGGTAGGACCAGGTTTCATCATGTTAGGGCCTGGCGGTTGACTCTAATATACAGAGAAATGGATAGAACAGATAAGATGGACTTGCTGCCATGTAAAAAAGCAAGACTAATGAGAATCATTTATATTATACCATATTATATCATATATATTAATTACAGAATATGTAATATTATATAATTTATATAAAATATATGTATATATTCTGTCACACAGCCCTTCCTGAGAAAACAATCCAATGGCTATCAGAAACACAAACATATACATTCATTTTTTTAAATGTTTCAAATAGCTTTCAACTAGATAACGTCAAACAAGCCTTGCAATAACATTTATCCACCTCAATTTAAATTCAAGAAGTTTGCATAACATGTTTTAAAAAATGGAAAAGGTGCCTGAATAAGTTATTAAAGTGTATTAAAACTCAGTGAAAAGAAATGGTTAAGAGTCAGCTGCAAACTTGTACTCCTGTTTAAATTTACTTTACTTGGACCCTGTTAAAAGAAAAAAAGCACAGAAAGACCTTCTTTGAAGATAAAACAGAACAGAGATTGTGAGTGTTTTAAAGGATGGCCAATGTTTTGGCCAGATTGCTGTCTGTTGTAAAATGTAACAGACAGCAATCTGAATTTTCATTATCGTCATGCACCTGTTCACAGATGTCAATTGTAGTAGCAACATTAAAGTAACAATACCTGTGTTTCTACAGTTTTAGCAGCATGAAGTACCACCTTGCTTTAGTACCCAAGTACCATTAACATTTTTGAGGCATACATGAGTATGTTATACTGCTAAATCATGTTGATTTATCCTGCTAATCATTGTTTATTTAATTTGTACCTTTGCTGTAGGTACAACTTCAATAAGCAAATTACAATCAAAATGTAATTTGTTTCTTTATTACAAAGTGTTTTATTTTAACAAATACTTGTGAAGTGCTGAATGTTTAAACCATTCAATGAATTACTATCAAATTTCACTGGCACTGATACTGATAATCAATGCCAATACTTGTGACCACCTTCTACTGTGTCAAGTTTAGGGACCAACATTTACAATAAAACAGAGAAGCCATATGAAAAGCAACTAAAATGCCACTTAATGCACACGCTGTATAAGACTACACTGTCCTTATATGACAAGTGCACCAGGTGCTGATTAGCCAAAGATGGAATCTATGGATAGCAAAGAAACATGTACATACAAAACTGGCATTCAACACACAAGCTGTGAGCTGTAATATTGGGAAGCATAAAAAAGCAGCAGTGACTCGTCTTGAGTGGAAGGAATGAAAACCGAAGGACTTGTGACTACAGCCTGTTTTGTGAAAAATGGAGAAGCAAGTCAAGCAGAGGACAGAGGGGAGAAAGAGAGGATGTGGTTTTGGGATGCAGGGGTCAAGCGAACCAGGGTTACATTTTGTCTTGAATCCATCGCAGGGTGTGTGTCAGAGTAGCGCGTAATTCCTTCAGAGTAAAAGCTGGACAGCTGTTGGGAAACCTGAGGTAAGGGCTGGGGCGGCTGGTGCTACATGGAGATTAAGAACATAGAAGTCAACAGAAGTATCATGACACTGTGGAAGTAGAACAATATTTCATCGTATCTGTTAGACTCTTTGCTGGGGGTCCATTTGGATAGACCATATGTGTCTGCTCACCGTTTGGTTGGGCATCTGAGGTAATGTCTGGATGCGCTGGGCATTCCATTTAAAAGGCATGTTGGGATTGTAGACGGCTTCCACCAGAACACGATCGCCGACTTGTGGCGTCTTTCCCTTAACAGCACTACACAAAAACAAAACAAAAAGCTGTTTCTGCAAGGCTTATTTATGCTTAAAGATTTTGTATGCCATTTGCAGAGATAAGCACTAAATCCAAGCACATGTTAGAATAAGCTCCTAACCTGGCTATGCAGGGGAAAATATAAACAACACTGTTTAGTTTATTTTTCTGTGTATCGCAACAAGCCAAACACAGCAACATTGACCAATGATGAGAATTTGGGGTGAGACTATGTTTTTAAATTACCAATGAAAATCAGAGTAGTTGGAAGGGCAGGATACCTGCCTGAAAATTTTGGGTGCCACTAGCATAGAAATTACCCACTTTATTTTTTAAAAGAATGAATCTGGACTTCAATAGAACTTACATGGCAATTGTACTTTTTGGATTTTCTGTTTTAAAACAAACAAAACCTGAACAAACCTGAGCTGGAAGAAGACATCTTCATCCACAAAGCCAAAAGTATCATGTAGCTTGCTTACAACCCCAGTGAAAACACGCTGCTTTTGCGGTTGAGTTTGCTGTTGGTGGCTGGAGCGGGGGGTCGGGTAGGACACGGTTATCTGTGCAGTCTGCTGTGGATTTGACAGGCTCAGGCTGGTGGGCAAGGCAACAGGGGGCTGCAAAATGCAAAATTTGACACATAGAATTGTTTAAAAATCTCTTGCTTCATTTTTGCACATCTATCCAGTACCCACAGTATTGAGCAAATGTAAATTTGATTGAAATGCAAATTAACTTGCAAATGCAGTGTACCTGTGAAAGCAGGGCCGGTTGGGGTTGTGCAAGCTGCGATAAAGAAAGAAAAAGGCAAGTGTCATCAAAATAATACTGAGCAAATGAGACTTTGGCTTAACTGCAGAAAAATAATGAGTTCCACAGTGGAACCAATCAGCTTTCCCCTTTATTGTATTAGGTTGGGAAAAGCTGACCCACTAGTGTGCAATGAAAAGTCGGTATATAGTACTTTACAATGAGAAGCTATAATATCTTCAAAGGCAGAGTGAGTCTGCAAAAGAGTCTTGAGTGTTAATGGAGCCAAGCCCTTAATAGACTGCGACGTTTTAAGACGTGTGATTAATATATCATGCACTGCAGTATTTTCCAGTAACAGTTGTGCTTTCAGTTCATATGTCATGGTTCTAAGCTCAGTAGCGGACATTATGTACAATGTCATATAAATCATAAGTGTAATTACAAATGATCACTGTGTGTGAATGGAATAGAAGAGTCACTCCCAAAGTTATGATATTATGACCAACATAGCAATAACCATGTATAGTAGAGTCTTCATACTATACTGACCAGTTCCAGGATAAAGTAGGGCATAAACAGCATTAGAAACAGTGTGAAAAGGGAAGCATGTGAGTGAGCATATGCACCTGATGAGGGACGTTGTAAAGGCTCTGTTGAGGTGGAGGCTGTGGTGGGGGGGCTTGAGGGGGTGGCTGCTGCTGTTGTTGATACTGCTGGAGGGCTGAATTGATCTGAGACTGAAATAAAACACACCAGTGTCTCAAAGCTGCTCATTGCAGGCTGATGGGAGTGGTCACATTACAACACTTACAAACTGAGCTTCATTCTAAAGCGCATCACTATAATTGAACTAAAGGGTTCTCTCTATCTCTCTCTCTCTCTTTGTAAATCACTTTGGATAAAAGCACCTGCTAAATAAATAAATGTAACACTATACAATAAATATATGACAAATGTATATATAAAAATAAATAAAATAATATATATTTATTCTATATAATATATAAAATACATATTAGCCCACTGGTGTCACTTACTAAGAAAAACAGCCACATTATACCATGGTAAACAGTTCAAACATGCTACACTGTTGCTACAACACTGAGTTGACATCATTATGGTACTTCTCAGTCCTGTCTAATTATAAGCCAGGGTTTCCTGGGCCATAACTAAAGTTGCATTACAGTGCTGGATGCACACAGAATGTATTGATCATGGGCGGGTCTCACCTGCTGTAATGCAGCTGCGGCAGCTGCAGCAGCCTGCTGCTGAAGAGCTGCAGTCTGCTGCGACAGCTGGTAGTTGGCTGCTGACTGTGTGTTGAGGGAGGCTGCAGCTAAGGCTGACTGCTGGGAGTACATAGGGGATGCACCCAAGAGTGATGGCTGCTGTACCCCTAAAGCTATGGGTGAACACATTTCATAAAGCAGACACTGTAACTGTTGTTGCAATAAATTATAAGTACATTCCAACAAACTTTGACACAAAAATAAATCTAAAACACATTTTGATTTATAGATTATTATGGACGATCAAACAGACTCGTTTAAAGGAAATAATTTGCGGACTTACAGTGTAAACTGTTCAGGTCAATGGACTGCCCAGCGTGTCCAGGCTGTGATACCGCTGTAGCGGCAAACTGAGCCGCCCACGGAGGGTTCTTCTGCCCTCCGAACTGGGCCATGGAGACCTGCTCACGCTTTCTACTGAACCGGACGGCAGATTATTTCCTGCGGGAATGATGCTCGTACTTAATACTAGAGAACCAATTACATGTGCAAGACTGAAAAGGGGCGAACTGAAACTTAGCTTTGTAAAACCTTAAGATGCCACAAGAGCATTTGCTTGTAAGTTACCCAAAATACACCGACTCTTAATGCGCCCAAAAATGTTGCCTAGGTAGGCAGCTCACTAGGATTTGAAACACAGCCAATGCCATCTGTCAACTTACCCTGTTCAAAACTGAATCCAAATCCAGATCAACAGCAAATCAGACCCATATATTGTGCGTTTCAAAACGACTCAAATGATCACTTTTAAGCATGTACACTTTTTAAGCTAACCGCACTACAGTTAGCTTAGCACACCAACGAACTCTCAATTCAGTAAGCTAACAGGCTAACACAACAACACTCATATAACCATTTACAAACTATTTTCTCTCAGCGGAAGTCTAAACCACTAAAAGTATATTAACTTAAACGAACAGCGGGTTTCAGTGGATGGTTAGTAACAGTAGTGTGTACACCACATTTCTGCTGACTGGTGTGTTTGGTTTTCCTGCATTGCTGTGAGCCGGGCCCTCGCATTAGCACCCTGTCTGGTGTCCAATGCAGTTACTGCTCTGATTTACACATCAAAGCTGAACGCAAACTGCACAACACAACGCACACAAGAACTTATAACAGAACTTCACTCTATATGTAAACATGCAAATTAGCTGTTATTATTGTTGCTTACCCTCCGTCTTCTGGTTCACCGGTAGAGTGAGGTTTATCTTCAGCGCATGCGCAGATGGTTTCACACGCGTCACTGCTGCACTGATCCAGGATCAGATAAAAGGAGAACAGATGGGACTTTATTGATTGAAGCGGGTCTCCATAGTGCCGCGGACTAAGATGCAACGCTGTAAAGTCAGATAGATTGTAATGCGAATAGCTGTACAGACAAATTAGGCTATTTAGACGCAGTGCGTTTATGAACTTCTTTCCAGTCAATTTTGTTTCATAATGTTTGATGTAAAGCTAAATCTGGCATTGTTAATTAGGACTTTTTTACCCATGAATAATCAATGCTCTTAAAATAAATAATAGGCTAGACCTTTTTAAATATTAAATGAAATTCCCTACAATTAAATTTCTCCATAAATTGCATGGAAACTGTATCAGGGACCATATTTCTGAATTTAAGGCAGGCCCCCTAAAAGCTAGTGACTAATGGAGGCAGTTGTTCAGCCACAAAGACCAAAGCTTGGACATGGGACTTTGACATAATGCTGATGTTTTTTATTGACCTATTCTACCTTGTCCATTTCAGGAATATAAATCTGTAACATGCTCTGGATGCCATTTGTAGCCTGTGCAGAAGCCAACAAGCATTGCCAGTGTTTAACAGTGTCATCCATAAAGCCTTTAAATATAATATCATTATATTACAGTTCATATTACATTATATTACAGTTCATCCTCTTGAACTGTAGGTTTTAAAGAAAACAAAGATTGTATTGTGTTTGTCTTCATGAAGAGATATATAATGCATACTGGCTAGATGTATGCACAACTGGCCACATACTTTAAATTATGATAATAAATAAAATGTATTTTGGGGGGAAAAAAACAAAGCCAAATCGGGTTTTAATTAAATTAGATATCACCTTTTTACATTTGAACAGATTTTCTGTTCACAGCAAAGGGTTACTAAGAAGAAACTTTAAACTTCCAGAGTTTGGGGTGGCCTGGGTTAAAATTTAAAGCTTTTGCACTGCATTTAAAAGACAACAGACTGTCAATTAATAAACCATTTTTTTAGATGTATGACTTATTTATCATAGTTAATATATATTTAAGAAGACTCTGTTTTTATATTGTTGAGACTTTATTCTGTTGTGAAAATCTCACCGTAAAAAGCACTGATGTCTTTCACTTACTGGTAATCTATAGATAACATACAGCTGGTTAATGTTAGTCGAATAGAAAAAGGTTTTTATCATATATAACGTTTACATTTATTGGTTTAGGATTGTTCATCAGTCTGGAAAAAAGCTAGAACTGGGTCGCGCTATTCAGGGATATTTACAGATTATTTATAGTGATTAGTTTTATTAATGTTTATATGGGGCGGTGAACTTGGTTGTGCTGCGTGTTAAAATCTCCAATTTAGGTTAAGGTCTGTCCGACGCGCACAATGAGCCCCAAAATCAACCATCTATTTAGAGACTGAGTACAACATTGTATTATATCAACAATACATGTTTCAGTTACTACTAAAGCAAATGATTAAATATCTCTTGCAATTTATATTGTGCTAGTGACTGAGATCGAATAAAGTGTATTAGACTCCATCTTAAAGGCGCCGCCATTTCGATTGTTATGAAATTTTAGGACCTCAGATCGGACAACAACCTGTTAAAAACACAAAGTCCCTGATCGTTAGCGTAAATCTATTTATTTATTTTTATTACTATTTATTTATAGTGTTTTTAAATAAATATAAACGTGCGTTTTAT
>JBAJNP010003066.1:0-42485 GCA_036877545.1 Yasuhikotakia modesta | reverse complement strand
ATCCTACGTTCCAATGAAATGTTTTGATTTTATGAATTTGTCCTACCACCACACACCACTAGAGGGACGTACGTTCTAAAGCAAGGCTCTAAGTAAACGCCACGCTGTGTTCTGGTTTGTTTTGACAAGTAAAACACTACAAAATAATTCCTGAGACATTTATTGTTCTTAACACCTTCCAGACTTTAAAATATCCAGTTATTTAAGCCAAGAATATTTTCACACCAACTCTAAAGACAAACTTTGAACAGCAATTCAAGCACACTAAACCATGTAAGCTTTTATATTTGTGATTATAAATAACAATATATTGTTAATAATAATATAAATATTGTTACAATATAAAACAATACAATTCCATTTTCACATAATAAGTTTGCATTTAGAAATAGTTATCTCCCTGTGTGTTTATACTCTGCAAGTTATACACATACTATCAAAAGCGAAAGGGAATGATTTAAGGGAGAATTCATAAGCACTGGTAGTATGAAGATAACTGAATTTGGCCCCTTTTATATTGGCCCTTATGAAGTTTAAAGTGCTTCACCCAGGAACACTTAGGGATGGGTGAATATTTATAGGGCTGGCAAATAGATCAATTTTTTTTAAAAAAGCCACAATTAACAAAGCACAACATAAATTACAAAAACTACATATCCAAATATCTAGGCAACTCACTTATAGATTTAACCACAAAGTGAAAGATTATTCATAAAATTTTACCTGATAATACTTTCTTTACTAGCACCATTTAAATACGCATCCTGCTATCCAAGTTTCATCACAAGCAAAATAATATTTTTTAAAAGCCATTTTAAGGGAAGAATTATACATTTTCATACTTCACAGTCTATAACATAACACTATGATAAAAATTCAGCACTGTATAATAAAGTTGATTGGGTCAAAGAAGCAAAGATTATATAAATGTTACATCACTACTCAACATCGTATGAACATCAAGTTACAAGTTACTCAACAAAGTTTAATAAAGTTCTACATGTGATGTCATTACTGGCATCATGTGTATGAGGTAATAGCTCAAACATCTAAAAGACATTGTAATTATGCTGGTTTAATAATTTCAACACTCTTTATTTAAAAACACTCTTTATACTAGAATAACAGTTTACAAAGGTGTAAATGTTTACAACAGTCTCAAATCAGCATTATTGTATATACTTAGCATAGTGTTCATTTAAATGGGTGCTACTTTGCCTTGGACATAGTTACTTTAAAGTTAACTAAAATACTGACAAATAAATCATAACTTTGATTGGTCTGATCACTGAAATGTGTTGTTTACAATATTTGTTTAAGCACATTGTCATTTTGTTTAATAGTTGGTTTGTTTTGACAGTTGTTAAGGTGTGAATGTGGCTGTTACATGGTGGTTTCACTGTTGCGGTGTTTTAGAGAGTCATTCTCCTGACAGATCAGCTGGTACGGCTTTTCATTCTCCTCAATCACAGAGTTGCTGATTTCCACGTCTTGGTTCTGGAGTTCCTGTCGTGACAGGTGTTCAACAATCCCGGCGCCAAACGAGTCTCCCAGCACGTTGGTGGTGGTCCTGAGTCTGTCCCTGCAAAATCACAAAAACAAAAAACAATTATCCTCAGTACATGACGCAAGAATTAAAAAGCAAGTACTGCTATGGTACAGCTTATGCTATTTGTTAAATATTCACAGCCACATGAAGGCATTTCTGTGCAGTTACCAAGATGTCTCTTTAGCACATAGCTAATCGGGGGTCTTATTCAAAATAGCATTTTGTTCCCTGGATCCCTTTATTGTAGGTTTTTGTCTATTTGATCATTCACCAGCAGAAAATCGCATGTTCATTTACTTAGAAAAGTAGTAGCACACTAACACAACACACCTTAACAAGCCACACATTTGAGTTATTTTTGAGGTATGTCCATAACACAAGACGAAAGCAAGTCACCATTTAATATATTATAACAGAGGTTTGTTTAAAACCCTATTGAGCAACAGTTTAAGTAATAGCAATATTGATGCTTGCCTTGGAAAACACTAATAATAATACAATAACTTTTAGCATACAGCCTTAAGTCAGCTACTAAACACAGTCAATGTTTTCAATCTAATGCTTGAATTATAAAAGCGCAATATAAAAGCGCAATGTGCTGAGACTGCCAACTCTCCTTCAGATTAGCGGCCTGCATTATGTATCAATAACCTTTGGACGAGTGCTCTCTACTGGAGCTGCATGCTTCAGTGTGACATTTGAGTGAGACTCACAAGAACCAGTCCACCGCGATGATGAGTGTAATGTCCTCTGTGGGCAGTCCCACCGATGTCAATACTATCACCATGGTAACCAGCCCAGCCTGAGGGATGCCTGCTGCTCCTATGCTGGCGGCAGTTGCTGTGATACTGGAGGAAAGACAAGGGTTTTTTAACACAGTCAAACACTGTTTATATTAACTAGTCCACAGGGAAAATAGTTGTAATGAAGAGAAAATTGGAAAAATATTTAAATCACTATTTACTATGTATGTGGCTATGTTGTGTAGACGTTTTAAAAGTGTAGTGAGGTCTAGAATAACAAACTTAATAGGTTTTTTTACTGTAATGAATGCACAAAGTCTGTTGATGTGTTAAGCTTTGTAGAGTAACGATAAATCTTGAGGGTTTTTTTACAAATGTATAAGATTTGAAATGTATAAACATTTGTATTTGTGCACATGACTCACAACTGACCTGATAGTGAGAATCTGTCCAAAATTCAGGTCCATATCATTGACTTGGGCAATAAAAATGGCCGCCACTGCCTCATACAGAGCTGTGCCATCCATGTTGATTGTGGCTCCAACAGGCAGCACGAATCGAGTCACTCGTTTATCCACATGGTTGTTTTCCTCCAGACAACGGAAGGTGATGGGCAGGGTGGCAGAGCTAAGGAACAGCAAAACATAATAATACTGAGATGTGATCGTAGAGTTACAATATGTACTGCTAAACCAAAGATTGTTCTTCAGCTCTATTCAAAGGCAGAATGTTATGGAGGTGTCACTTAGTAAAAGTTACCGAAATAAAACAAAAATGTAAAGTTATGAAAATGCTACAGAAAATGTAAATATATAAAGATGCTGTTACAATTGTATGTAAAAAGTAGCTTTACTTTTTTAGTAACATTTACTTTAGCATTGCTCTTTGTACTTCGTACTATAGTTCTTTGTACTATAGTATATTCTTTTTAAATTTAAATTAAAATAAAAAACCAAAAGTTTAAGAAATTTGTCAACAACTGAAATAATTGTAATTTCATGGGATTAATATGAGAATAAACTCAATGTTAGTATAGTGTAGAACTTTATTGTACTGAACTGCACTATATAGTTCCACACTCCACCTACCTGGAGGATGTGCCCAGAGCAGTGATCAGAGCCTGAAGCAGACCGGCGATGAAGGTGTAGGGGTTCTTCCTGGTCACCACAAAGAACAGCAGAGGCAGAACAAACAGGCCGTGGATCAGCAGCCCAACGATGACAGACACAGTGTACATCCCCAACTGCCCCCCCACCTGGGCAAGATCCTTCATCTCTACAATCTTCCCTGCAATCAGGAAGAGGATTCCCACTGGAGCATACCTGCCCAAAAGAGTGACATTTCACAGTGAAGCTGTTACTGTAATCACAAAATACTGTAATACAAGTCATTTTCCATGCTTTATCAGTGCATGTATGACCATGTATTGATTTAACAGTGAATGATATTATTTAAAGTCACCTAAATTTAAGGTAGCACATTTTGTAAAAAATGTAATGTACATTTTGATTTTTTTGTGTACATTTCAAGTGACTATCATTGGTGTCATTGTGAATGCATGTATTTTGCAACCAAAGCCCACTCCACATAGACTATCTCATCTCCATAATTTCAAATATTTTTTTAAATATTTTTTTATTATATATGTACTGTTTCTTTAAGACAAAACAACAAAGCCTCTGTAGCAGTGTGATCAGAAGACAATAAACAAACACTTACCATATAATGACAGCCACCAAGCGCATTATAGCCTCATTCAAGCAGTCAAAGAAGTCCCGCAGAGCCTGGCCCTGCTGTTTCATGTTCCCGATCACTAATCCAAAGCACATGGAGAAGACCACCAGCCCCAGGGCGTTCACTCCATTAGATGAACCTGAAAGAGGGACCACCTCTTCCACTGTCTCCTGGACCGTCTGCAAGACTGTGCTTATGTTGGACGTCTGGAGATCAGTGGAGTTGATGCTTTCTGTCGCATTGCCCATGATGGTGATGTTTTTTGTCAATATTGTTTTCTTATATAATGTTTTGTACTAAACGAACATAAGATGAACATTAGTAACGCCTGTTAATGTCACATCATTTAGACATGATGGGGTAAACAAGGATTTTCAAACCTGTTTAAAGCAGGCCTCAACTAGATTTGGTGGAAACATGTTTCTGTTAAAAAGAGTGAGAAAAATTAGCCTATAATGTCTCAAAAATAACCAGTGATTTTCTGTCCAAACTTGATGTTTTTCTTCTCACCTTATCAGGTCCAGAAAGGCATCAGCTGCCTGCACTGGCTCAATACTGCCACTAGAGGCCACCGGACTGTCCCTGCTCCCTTTACCCGGTCTGATTATTATCACCATGACAATGCCAATGAAAACTGCAATAAATGTGGTCACCATATAGTAAACAATGGCCCGGATTCCCATTTTCCCAGAAGCTTTGCTGTCTAATGATGAGATTCCTGTGGGACGCAAAAAATACAGACATGACTTTTGGCACAAAGTCTGCTGCACTTTAGCTTGTTGTTGCCACTCATACACGCATGTTAACATTTGCTTTAGTTTATACTGATAGATCTATAGACAGTGATGTTGTACCTGTGACCAGACTGGAAACAATGAGTGGCAGAACTAGCATTTGAAGCATCCTCATCAGAAGCTCTCCAGGGAAAGAGAAATACTTCACCTCCCTGATGGTCAGGTTTAGAGGTCTCAGAGCAAAACCCAGCAGCACACCTGAGCAATGCAGTTGAGCAACATCTCACAAACCAGTTACAATATATACACCACACTGAAGTTTATTAGCAACAAACATTTCTAACACTTCACTTGTTAACAGTGTGAATGGTGTGATTGTTTTGCAGTACAATGTGTACAATGTGTTCTAAAAGACAAGGTCATTGCTTAGATTGGGCAACTTAGAGTTCCATTTATGTATTAGTTTTGTCCTGGATGTTTAAAAGAAACATTATTAGGATAAACAGACACAAATGAGAAAAAAGAATATCAAGAAAATAGAGCTATAAAGCAATTTTGTTGTGGAAGAAAAACACTAATGATTAAGATTTTAATTATTCTTATTGCTGTTTTTAAAATGCTTTCTGTTTGTGTTCCTGTAGTTCCTCTACAGATTCTGCCCTTTACCTAAAGCCACAGCGGCCACAGTAAAGATCACAAACGCGTTCCGTCGCAGGAACATCTTGGCGTTGTCTCGCGTGAGGCCGCACATCTTTCTCCTGCCTCCGGACATCTGTTTCTGTATCACCCTGCACAGACGCTGAAGACCCTCGTTTGCACGCTGGGGCTTCTCCGAATCTTCACTCAGAAACAGACTGGTGCTGTTTGGGGGCTTCTCATTCATAATCAGCTCTAACACATGATCCAAAAGGGTTTCGTGAGAAACTGGTGAAGGGGAAATGAGAAAACAGGACATTAGCAGAAAAATATTATTACTATCATACAGTTTATATGTATTTTAAAGAGGATTATCACAATATTTAACATGCAATGTACATGTATATGCTACTGGACTGATTTCTTAAAAGCTGCAAAGATTTACCCCCTGCTGGATTGAGATTTGAAGCAACGTTTCATGTTTCAAACTGTTATCTTTAGCTGCTATGCCACCCCACCCCCTTTGTGAACTGGTAGTTAAAAAAAAGTGTTAAAAAATTTGTGTGCAGAATAACATACTATCATATTGCTATTTCTGCTCTTACTATTTATACTATATGCAAGGGTTGAATGAACCTTATAAAATACATTCTACAATTTAATATTTTTATTTATTTCTTGGTTGGACTGTTAAGAGTTAAACATACATTATATCTGTGCATTCTGCAGACACGTCTAGTGTTTTACAGTGCATTGAAAGCATACATTTTATCAGTATGTGCGTTTTCTCGAACCCATGACCTTGGCATTGCTATCACCATGCTGTACCAGCTGAGCAACACAGTTAACATTTCTGTTTACATATTAAATAGGATTAAAATTGTATTAACTGTATTTACTTGATGAGATGATAATTGAAACATAAATATAATATGGGACTATGTTTAAAATTCTATTTTATTCCAATACCATTCCAGCCAAACTCTCACAACAATTTTCAGTTTTATATATAAAAAAAAAACACTCTACTAACCCTTTCTCTTCTAAAATTTTATTTATTGATTTATTATTATTTGGTTATTGATGTATCGCTTCTTTGTTTATATCACATTGTAACTTGTTTTTAATAAATACGTCTCCTTTAGGCCTAAATGTAGATGTTTCATTCCTTTAAATGCTCGTGTTCTCCTGTTTGTGGTTTCAAACTATATTTGTTTTTTGCTCCTGTAGGGGGCATGAATGGCCTGTAAGTATACGACATAATCACCCTTGTAAGGCTATTTCATCATTGAACATTTGTCAGCCATACATACCACATTAGGTAAACCTAATGGTCAACAAGTGTGTTAATATCACCACCTACATGGTGATTAAGCAGTAACACCGGTTTACGCTCTTTATAGTGACATCACAGGTGATGAAAACTACAGTAATCACATGCCCTAATGTTGTAATTATGCAAACTGTAAATGCAAAATAAATATCACTTTGAGACAACAAACAAACAGCATGTGACTTCCTGTCACATAAACTGTACACAGTGTCTCCACTGAGACAGTTATTATTGTAAATTCTGTTTTAGACGCACAAGGATGGAATTAAGCTCATGTGCAAGATTTCAGTTGTGTTTTCCAAATCAATTCTTTTTTGTACACCAGAAAAGAAAATTGCTCACATTTTAAAGGGCCCTCAACACAGAGCATTTACCAGATACTAATTATCATTGCCATAGCAACCACTTTAAACACCCTCTTAACAACATAACAATGCACTATATAATACTTTGAACTCCTTCTCAACGCCATAGCAACATCTATGTAAATCTAGTTTATTGTAATAGTTTATTGTTTTCATATAATAAAAAATGCATAACACATATTCTATAAACTGTATTCTGAAAACTATTAAACTAGCCAGTAGAAAGTCACAAACCATTAAAATTACCCGGCAAATTTCTCATTTAACCTGATCAGTGTCAGTAGATGCCTAAACACAAACCCTGCATAAAATAATAAATGCCAACACAGTCCAGTGGCAAAGATATTGGTTTAAATAAGTAAACTATCTGTTATTTCAAAGCTGTAATTCACATCACTATGTAATTTACATTACCAATTTCTTAATTGGTACAGAACCTTGTTGTCAATTGACTCACCACTCATGGTTACTCAGTGCTGAGGTTTCTCCAGGTTTCTTATAGGAGGAATTTGGTGCTCTGGTCTACACAACAGAACTGTCAGATTAACTGGCCGCAGGTTAAGCTCAACTCGTACCAAATATACATGAAACAGTTTGTCATCTGACCTGACCTTCAGATTCTCTCTTACCCTGTTTGACCACATACCAGGCAACACTATGGGTCAGTGTCGTTCTGTTAGGCTGATCTAGGACCAGTTTTCTCTCCATTGATCCCTGCTTGATGAAGCGACCACTGGTCTTAGATCAGTGTAAATAATCGAACATCTACAAACACCCCGGGTGAGAACTACAAAGCTGACTCAGACCACAATCTTGCCCCCATCCTTTTTACTTTCCAATAGTCAGCAAATACCCAAAGAGAAAGGTGATCACAAGGGTGATATCACAGTACATTAAAAGGCAGATATATCTGTGAGCAGAACAAGTTGTTTTTAAGACATAATTTTATTTAGATACATATTTTTATGTACATTATTCAGAAATTTAAATAATAAATGTTCGATGCTCGAGAAAGCATTTCGTGTTTCCAATTTGACGCCTCAGCTATCGTTGTAATGTTGTGCAATAAAAGTTTATAAATTAGAATATCTATGGACAATTTACATCAGAAAAGCATAATACTTACCCCTCCGTAACAGCGGTACTTTTTAATTCTTGTTCTTCCGTGCGTAATGGTAACAGTGCGCACTGCAAACGAGCTAATGTAATGACCGGAGACTGCGCGGTATTGTGCGCTCGCTAAAAGCCCGCAAGCCCAGAAATAAATTAAAACCACTAAGAAACGCCTCGAAAGTGATTTTTGCGTGGGATGAGGTTAAGGATCCTTCTTGTGCGAGGAAAAAAACGATCTGCTTGCCCGATAGCGCAAAGAATCAACACGTTAATAAAGTCTCATTGGGGGAGGTGTTTAATACTGAGAGGATGCATGGACACCCGCTGAGTGTTTATAATAAGCTATTTATTACAGAATGTTCATTATCAGGAACACAATCAGGGACGCACTTATTTTACAGTCATTTCTGTCATTTACAAAAAATAAAATGTTATTTATGTGCCTTGTTGTATTGTAGTACTAGAACCAAGCATTCTGCGTTTCTCATTACCATGACAACGTGCATAAGCACTTGTTAGGGTCCAGCTTTCAGCTCTGTAGTGTGTGTGTGTGTGTGTGTGTGTGTGTGTGTGTGTGTGTGTGTGTGTGTGTGTGTGTGTATGACCTTCTAGTCCCATCTACCCACTCACCCACCAACACAGTGTCTTAGGACTGTAACACTGTAAACTCTTTTGACTTCAACTTTCTCCAAGGAACCTTTAAGCATCCTGTAATTCAATAAGCCTCCAAATACATGAAGTGATAAGGGTTAAAGGTTTAGGTGTGTGTTTGCATTCATGGATTTTCATGGGGAAATAGAAGAATTTTCTATGGTATAGAAAGGAATGATAATCTGTCATTGAAAATAGATGAGGGCTGATATATTTATTTAACTGGCACTTGAACACGATTTACACAAATAGGAAATGTTCCAGAAACAGCATCCAAAATCATATTTTTTTTCTGGAAACGCCTTAATTTCCCTGTGTATTATGCCAGCCATTATTTTACATTATTTTATATTAGTTTAATATTTGAAAATGTGTAACTTGTAAAAATGTAACTTGTAACTGATGTAGAATGTAACTTGTAGAAAATGTTCCAGGAACAAATAAGTTGCAAATTACAGCAACATGTACAGTGGTGTTATATTTTGTTGGATAGGACGTTCACCTTTGCAGACTGGAACATTATGAAATCATGACCCTTATTAAAAGTACTTATTTAAAAAATAACACATAAATATGACTTGATTAAATACTATATCTCTCTTTAAAATTTTGTCATTTTAATTTTATTTACGAGAGAATGTAGCACAGAGCTCTATAATATCATTGAATATAATAATATTGTTTATATAATTATAATATTATTGCTTTTATGAAATGCTTTGATGAAAAAACTGAAACATGGCTTTGACGTAAAAGCAAGTTTTCGTTTCTGAAAGGTGACAGCAGCCGATTGCATCACTATGGTAACACAATGAGGCTGCCAGAGTGTGGGTGGTATGTTGCATACATGTTCTACATTTAGCTCCTCTAATTAGACTTTCATCTGCTCAGAAACAGGCATGAAATTGAACATCTAAAGGAAATAAGACACAATTGATACATAATGAAAGATTTAAGCTTATTACTTATTACTTACTACATCAAAAAAATAAATAAATAAAAAAGACTTTTGGTTATATTGGACTATTGGTTATTTTAGACTTATATTAGATGACATAAGAACATATCTGATTTATTGATTAATTCCTCAATACAAAATTCATGAATAGGTTTTGGATTTGATAGACATTTATCTCTATCAAATCCAATCATATACTGTTAAATATTTAAATATAAATATAAAAGTTATAACACATAAAAAGTAGGTTACACAGATTTTGCTAAACATCCTGCAACAGCCTTTTTGTTGGATTTATGTCAGGATAAAACGCTAAAATGCAACCATCTCTTTGTTTATTGGAATTTAGGCAGAATCATTTTTTAAACAGCTTTAATTATTGATATGATATCTACCTGATATTTTGGCTGATATTTTTCTACCAAAACTTTGTGCATGACTGGAGGTAGCTTGAAATATTTTTCTAATTCTTTCTGTTTCAACAGCTTTTCTTCTCTGAAAAAGAGAAGCTTTTTCTTCTTTCACTGAAATCTATTTCCTTATCTTGTGCTTTAGTGAAGGTTTGTTGGTCCAAACTGTATTTTTCTTCCAGGACAGATCAAATGCGAACCTGAATCCAATTATTCTCTTTTACAAATATTTTCCCTAGAGCCCTGCATACTTTTCCTATTTAGCACCATTAAAAAAAATCGATGTTCAAACTATTTGTTCAATAACAATGTGGTGCATGGGTGGATATATATATATATATATATATATATATATATATATACACACAAAATTTACATATGTATATATGTTACTCTATAGCTCTATTTTAAGAGCATATTGTGAGCTGTATTATAAGCTACCTGCTCCTATGGTCACCTTTACCTGCGAACATTAAAGAGATGAAAGTATGCTGAAGTACAAAACTGCCTGAACAAACAGCAAAAGGTCAGGAAATAGATTTGTTGCTTCAAAATGTCACCTCACTACTTTAAGCCTAATGTAAAGACAGCTGTGTGCTCTGATACAAGCCAATCGAGAGCCAAATTATCAGTTTATTTTAAACCTGACTGTTTATTATTCTTAACATTCACAATCCATGTGCTATAAGAGGCTTTTATTCACTAAAGTAAAAAATATTTCCATACAATTAAATGCCATCAAGTCTGTATCGAAAATGATCAAAACAAAACAGTGTGGATCTCAATGAAAAATGAAAGTATTGCTAAATACACAGTTGTAGCATTATTGTGCCTTGTGGCAATACATGTACCAAATACCAATGAGGTTCATCACCTATCAAATGTTAATGATCAGAGAGGCATCATTTAATGGCATCATTGGGCTAATATTAGCCTGTGGCTAACATTGCTTAATTAAACACAAAACTATTATAACTAAACTGTTACAAAATACAATCAGACAAAATAATAGCAAAATTAGTGGTAATAAAAGTACAGTTGTGTGTTTTGAAAGCTTCCTGCATTATTTGATTTTAAACATATAATACTAGTGTACGTTTAGGGGATCAGAAATGTGATGGACACATATGATGAAATTATTTAAAGTTTCAGACGCCACAATACATTCAAGAGTATTTTTACAGAGTATAACTGGTGTATCAGTTTAAAATATTATTACCTGCAGTTTCTGGAGCAATGTTATATTAACATCATATATGAAATTAGTAATGCAAATTAGGGAATGCATACATTGCATTAACATATAAATTATTGCAGTTTTAGGAATACAGGCCTGTCTCACATCCATATACAGTTGCTGTTAAGAGTTCAATATATCAAAATGGTAACAGGTGATTGAGTTCCTGCTTGTCCACACTGAGTCTGAAAGTGTTTGTTGGTATCACTCTTTGGCTGGGAGAAGGTGATTCGTTAAAACAACATGCCTTGAACATGTGATTAACCAATAATGACATTCATCTGCTAGAATTAGTGTGTTTGAGTTCTGCATTAGTGTGGCATCATGGACTGTCTAACTGCGTCTTCCAGGGATTTTCTAGTCACAAGGAGTCTGACCACGTCTTCATTCTTCTTAGTGAGTCTTTTTCGGGCCTGATCGTGTGTGACCATTGTCATGTCCCACCCATTCACCTGTTATCAGCATTCACAGCAACCAGCAGTCAGTTACTGACAAAGCCATTTTATACTAAATTAATCATGTGCATGATAATTCACTTTAAAGATATGTAATAAGCGGTGGAATGACACAGTAACTCTTCCTGCAGCAACTCCTGTACTCTGCGTCATATACATTTTATTGTCTATGATGAATTTTTCATACAACACATTCATAAAACTGAATTCAGGTCAAGGTTAAGTGTCACATTGCTGTACTGAGAGTGTTAACTCTACAGGATCAAGTGCAATATTAATATGAAGAGAAACTAAATTCATCAAGTAAGAACTGAGACTGAGAGCGGAGATGAAAATTAAAGTTCAATAGATTTCCTCTGTGCTTTCATTGCTGATGGTTTTTACAACCTGATGGGGTAGTTAAAATTGTTTGTGGCAATGTTTGTGAGCAGTTTGCCCATCCCTGTTCTAGAGAGACCAGGATACCAAGACAATTGTACCACACTGTCCTCTAGTGGACGCTCATTTTGAAAACTCAAAAATTGTGCATCATTGCGTCACAGTTGATATTACTATGACGCAGTGATGCTCTCACCTGCATGATTTTGTCTCCCATCCTAAGGCCAGCCACCTCTGCAGGTCCCCCTTTAGAAACGCGTGTCACATAGATTCCCTGTGACGTAAGTTACAAGTCTTACCATCATTGACCCTAACAGCAGGTTACAACCACAGCTCATACAAAATGTCTGAGTT
Source organism: Yasuhikotakia modesta (assembly GCA_036877545.1). Classification (NCBI taxonomy): domain Eukaryota; kingdom Metazoa; phylum Chordata; class Actinopteri; order Cypriniformes; family Botiidae; genus Yasuhikotakia; species Yasuhikotakia modesta. The sequence goes on along the minus strand of JBAJNP010003066.1, from coordinate 29,835 downwards.
ACTTTTCATTAAACAACTTATTTTTTTTATTTTTCGTTAAGACAGATTATTACTTTTTGTGCTTTACCTTATCCGTTTTGTCCTCAGAAAAGGGATTCTGGTTCGGATCCTGATCGATTCCTCCTCCAATGCTGAATCCTAATATTACATTATCGCCATCTTTTAGTTTGTGAATTTCAATACGTTGCTAAAAAATAACACAAAGAAAATCAAAGCATAAGGTTTTATGTCGTTAAACACACACTACGTCATCTAAACCCAGTGAGCCAAAGTGATCTGAGACGTCAATATTCGCTATAGGCGCTTATGACCTTATATGGAATCACTACCTGCAGAGCACGAGCCACACCTGAGTGACGTAAGATTCGTTTAAACGCACGCTTTTAATATCAAAGCATTTGTTTACATATGACGTTTACATATGAATAGCTGATCGTTTTGATTAGCACATATTTTTCCATATTTCCCCTGATACTCTAGTTTGTTTATAAGCCTGTAAGTTAGTTCTCTGTTGTGTCGCGTATGTAAAATACCAAGTTTATAAACATCGACAAGAATAAAATTAACGTCCTATAATTGAAACAAAATATCATTAAACAATTATTAATACTTTTAACTCCTGCTAACGTTAGCCTAACATGCTAACATTTTCCTTACACTAAACTGTTATCTTAAAACCAATGGGCTTAAATAAACTCTTCTGGTATCACGTGGTTTAGTTTTGCAGGGAATGTCGGGTGAAACCGAACATCTGTCGCATCTGAATGTACATCTGAATGGACAATGAAACAGGACGCACAAAACCAAGAGCGTTACTGATGCTAGTGAACCTTCACTTGCTTAAACTTTAAAGACTCATACAAACTCACCACAACAGCTGTGACAGGCTGACCGGGTATGAACGACATTTTCGAACGGAAATTACTCTTTAATTTTTTATATAGGTCCTCGGGCTATTATTTGAGTTATTTTTTATTGATAATAGTATCCGTGTGGTTCCTCCCCTTTGTTTGTTATGTAGGGGTTGGGCTGCGCTAAACACACCCTGCCAGAAATCTGCTTTCTAGTCCATTTATATATTATTCATCAGCGTTTATTCATTTATTTACTCTGATTTATCAGCTGAGCAGATCTCAAAGTGATGTGACAGTTTCTCCTGCATACCAGCTACTATAGAATGACGACAGTGATTTTATTGTTTTAGACAGGCACAAGCACTTATTTACCAGCAGAGGCCGCTGTGTGGCTACTTTTATTAACCTCCGTTCAAAATAACTGGTGGAAATGGAAACATTTACTTTGCAGTGTCAGAAACTTGTTTCTACAAAATGTATGCCGTATTTAAACTTTCTGCAATTTATTTTGTACTGTGTAAGATTAGACTTACAGCTAATTTCACATCTGAATTAGGGATTCTATTAGGCTAAACAAAATAACATTTTTATATTCTAAGGACGTTAACATTTACATTTAGGCATTTAGCAGATGCTTTTGTCCAAAGCGACTTACATTGTAGGCAAGTATTACATTTAATAACTTTAATAATTTCTTGATGATCATGTTATGATTTTATACAGTAATATATTTTACTGTATATATAACTTCTGTCCAAAAATCAAACTTACTGTGTGTATAACGTTGTGAAACTTTACATTACACATTTCAGTTAATGTTTAGGCTATATTATTATATTATTATGCTATAAATCTATAAATATATTATTTTTTCTTGTGCTTGTGATCACACCCACAGTAGTATAAAAGTTATTTGGCAAAACATCATTTTTAGCAATTTATTTATTTGATTTCATTATCAATATGCTCATTTGAAATGCAGGTTTGTTTACAAATGGCCTTACATAAGAGCTTATATGTTAATCATTTATTTTTAATATGCAAAAATATTTGATACAGTCAGCAATGTAAAACTTTACACCATTCCTTTGCCCTAAAAAGTGTATAGACCTGTTTGAAACAAGACAATCCAAAAACACTCAGAATAGCATATAACAATACTAACATTTTCTGATGATCTTCTACATTCACCAAAATGTACAGTATGCAGTCAGAGCACACTGTACAGAATACTGTATCCCACATTGCCTCACTTCACCTTCTTGATGAAGGAACATCTGCCAGTTTGTTTCTTCTCTCAATTTTTATCAGTTCCCACAAACTTGGATTCAGAATGTAAAATAACCGTATTTATTTTTGAAATAATATCTGAACATTAAACATGCAACATAAAAAAGTCATGTGACATCACTGTAGCATTCTACAGTTTCAAGCACATACAGCTGCATATTGCATACATACCATTTAAAAATAGTATGCAATACACAGTACAGTACAAGGTGGTATGTAGTATGCTAGTTTTCCATTTCAAACACTGTTCACCAATGATTTTCAAGTATATGGTATATATCCCAACCTTTCAGTCTCTGAATCGCAGTATTTATAGATTCTTAATGTACACTTAACATAATCTACACTACGTCTTTAAAATAGTTCAGTACAACTCTCAATATAAAGGTATTATAAACACTTTGAATGAGTTTCACTTGTCAGCACACAAAACCCATATCTGCTAATTTATTGATGCTGATGATGCAAGCTGTCGTGGCTCAGATAAACTGCATAGGAAAATGCGTCGTCACCTTTAAGTTACTCTGTACATACATACAGATACAGTAGCTATATACCAACAAGACCCAAAACACAAAAACGTCTTCCACGCAAATAATGTGGAATCATGGGGAAAAGCCTGAGATGGGATATGGGAACAAAGCCCTCGGATTGTTCGTCTACTGTCCTGGTACGTACGGCCAGCTGATGGAGCTTCCGGAAAGCTGCATGTCCCGGATAAGCGTTTCGATGGGCGTCTTGCCAACCAGTCGCATGAAGAACAGTTGAGAGATGAGGTTGGCCGGCACGGCTCTCAGGGCGGGCAGTCGGAGCAAAAGTCTGCCGAAGCGCTGGGGCTGACCGGGATACTGGATGCGCTCGTACTCTGTCAAGGCCACCTGAGCCTTTTCCTGCAGGCTCTCGACGTGCGCCGGGTCCGACAACCCACACGCATCTGCAGGAAACACGCATAGTTCACAACACAGCTGCGGGAGGAAATCAATACAGCCTGTGCATTTGACAATGGTGTTTCCTCTAAGAGACAATCTGCTAAAAATGAAACTGATTGAGCTGCTTGTTGAAAAAGATGCAGAAGTTTGGTGGTATTGTGTTTAAAACCAAGATACCAGATACTGTATAATACTATACTATATAATACCAGAATATTTGCGCTTTTGGAAAAAGACTGGAAAGGTATTTAGCTGTGCAGAAAATGAGCTGCTATGATGCAGGGTTGCCGTGGGTGGTAACCATTACTATGCGGTTACTAAGGTGTCCAGAGTGGATTATGTAACAACATTTTTTGACTGGCCGAAGAAAAAAAAACATTCAATTTTTATGACATTCTGGTTCCTACATATAACTCAGGTCTCTCTTACAATTTATGTATATCTGTGAGGTATTTTCACCTATTTTATTGAACATGTTAAAAAAACAATAGTAATAGGATATTATTCTTAAGAAGCCAGTTATAGGTTATACATGCCAAAGTATGGCACTTCATGTAGAGTTAGCAGTAGTAGCTTGGTATACAGTATTCAGGGTTAATCACTCACCCGGCGAAAAGAGGGCGATGGCTTTCAGGCAGCTGTATTCAGCAGAATCCACCTGCAGTCGCGTCAGCTTGTCCACCTGGTCCTGAAAGACCCGCACCTGGTCCATAAAGGACACAACACGGTCGGCGGGCATGGGGGAAGAGTGAAAACCGGCAGCTGCTAACAGGGGGGCCGTGTGGAGGGGCAGGGCTGACTGGGCAGCATTCAGAATAAACAGTTCACTCCAGCTAAGTCTAAGAAGGGCCACTTGCTCTGACACGGGCAGGTCAGGGAAATAGGGAATGTTCCGGGCCCACTCAATCGTACTGAAAAGTAGCCGGGCCGCCAGCTCACAGATGTTGTCTATGCCCATGACGGAGCTGTTGGCCCCTGGGAGCTGCTGGCCACACTGGGCTCCATAGCGGCTGTTGGGGTAGGGCTCAGCTCGCAACAGCTGAGTGATCAGTTCAGAAACCTGCTGGCCATTGAAATAATCACCACCCATGCCCGGAGCTCCTCCACCCTCAACACCCACTCCAACCATTGAGGCCGGACTGATGCCTGCATGGGACGGTGGAATGCGACCACGCTGGACCGCTGAAAGAACCAGACATAGAGGGAAAATTAAGAGAAGGATTATGTTGCTTTGAGTTAGGTTACGTTACATTGTAGTGGCTCCAGACGGTATGGATACTTAAGCCATGCTTAAATATGTATGAATGCCTTTGCATTATATAACAAAATATGAAGCAAAATGTTAAAATGTTATTATAAAGACACCACAAACTGTATTAGGTTTGCTGGGTTTTAAATGGCATGACAATAATATTCAAAATGCTGTTATATATCATGTATAATGTCATTCCAGATATAAAATATTTGAAATAACACTTTCAGGTTGTCAAACATTAATGGTACATGTATATAATTAATGTGATGAACTACACCTGTTGTTCACATACAACTTGAAGACTCAAAGGTGTCCAAATGCTTTTTAAGTCAATTGAATATGTGTGCAGGTGTGTGTGTATTTGTGTGCACATGTGTGCACGTGTGTGTGTGTTTCTGTACAAGTTTAATGCGTCTGGTACTGGTTTGAGGTCTACGGATAGTTATTCCAGTAGATGGTGAGGATTTGTTCACACTGGCATTTATAAATGATTCAGGTTGTCTCACTAACCTTCTTTTCTCATACCGACCCGGAAGCATTTCTTCAGTCTGCAATACTGACACTGGTTACGATGGTGCTGGTCAATCTGACACTCCCTGTTTGACCTGTGGAGAGAGTTTAGTTGTAGTTCTGGTTTAACAATGAACTTTCTTTAGGTATGAAAATGATGCATAAAATGTATTATGTATAATTATAAATTATATGTATTATTGAAAAGTAAAACTGACTAATCATAATAAGCTGTTTAGCACCAGTGTTATTCTAACAATTATGACTTTATACATTCCTGGCATATAAATATTATGTAAATGAGCCTGATGAAGTATATTGAAATACTGTACTATACAGTATAGCTATAGTACAGTATCTTGCTTTGAAAATCTACACACAGAAAACACTGCACACAACACTAGTTTTTACATACCAACACCAAAGTAATTAAAGACACAATCACCAATGAATAATTAATGAAAAGTGTTATCAGAAACTGTATCAAGGTCTGTACCAGGGACCTTGTGTCTTAATTAAGCAAATGACGCTTTATATCAATTAAGATTCCTAAAACTAGATTACTAGATGTTCTTCTAGCAAGAATTTGCTAAATAAAGTCAAAGATAAACAACAGTATCATGTCACAAGTGCCATCAATGTGTTTTTGCAGACTAAAAATAAAATGTGAACAAAATGGCAAAGATAAGTGGTTTTAAGTTGTATTTTAACAACTTTTAAGGAAAACATTACATTTTGAAACCTTTGAATGTAGATATGAATGTATGATATGAAGCCGTCCTTTACAAACTGTCGTGCGTAACAAACTCGCCAATGGTGTTCAGGTAAATTATTAGTCATTTAACCTTGGCACGAAGGACACAGTTCTGTTCATTCATTCCTAAAGTTCCCATGGCAGCAGGGCTAATGTTAGATCTGCCAATTATACACACAACATGCGCAATTCTGTCTCTGTAGTCTTATGTCTGTGCGCAACATTCAGCTGGGATATTTTTGTTAAAGAATCAAGAATATGTAAGATGTTGCTAATACTGTGGTTACGTTTGGGTTTCTATTATTTTCCAAATCTTTATTCAACAAGTATTTAAATGTATTAAAAATGAAATAAAAATGCTTGCCTATTAAATGCTTTGACACAAAGCATTAAACAGAAAGTTTAGCAACAAGTAGTGGTCAATATGTTGTACGCAAGTATGCTAATGCTAATGCTAATGACTAGATTCATTATTTAAATGCAATCAGTTTATGTTTCAGTTAGTTCAGTAAATCAGTTAATTTGTCAACTCTAAACACAGCAGATATCACAAAAATCAGACTATATCTGATGTAAGGAGTGAGATTTTCTTACAGTTTTATGTAAAATAGAAAGTCTATGAAGCATCATCTACAAAAGTACTGATTCATTAACATAATTACTGATTCATTAACATAATTATTCATTGCCTCTGTTATAACCTCAGACTCACGAGTATGTAAATAATCTCACGGCAGACATACACTGTAATTTGAATGTCAGTAAGAGGTTAACAGTTCACAGAAAGTTCAGCCAAATTCCTTTGCTGAGCTGTATCTGGAGGGAGAGCTGGTGATTGGCTGTCATGCCTGACCAATCACAGAACTTTTCAGAGGAATTTCATGAATGTGTAAAATATTCTTCATCGTTCACTTAACCTGAAGGGAATTAAATAAGGTTGAAGGTTAAGAGTATGATTTTTTTGTTTGCTTAAAATACTTCCCTGGTAAATTATTGGGCATTTATCAGTAATTTTGTAGCACGCACACTAGATCTATGGCACTTTCAAAACATTGTTTTTTAAAAGGTCTAAAAAATTTGACATGTCAGCGTCTGGCTCAACCGAAAAGCTTTTTTTCTTTTATCTTTTAAACATATGCTGTGAGACTCATTATTATAAATATATCTCGTAAATATAAACGTAAAATAATATATATTCTGTGAAAAGAGTATTGCTTTCCAGCAAAATGTATTTTGTTTCAAGTGTGAGAATGGCAGTTAAAACTTGTTGTCATGGTGTGTATGGCCTGTGATCTCACCTGCAGGTGTAGTTGAGGTTGCGCCTAATGCTCCTCTTAAAAAAACTCTTGCACCCTTCACAGGTGAAAACGCCGTAATGTTTTCCGCTGGACTTGTCCCCACACACCACACAGTCCACCACGCAGGCCTTGTCCTCCTCGACACCCTCTGTGTCGCTGTTCCCTGCCCGGGGCGAGCTGCCTTCCTCTTCCCCCCTCAGGTATCCCTTGTCGCTGAGTCCATTAGCACCGCTGTTGGGGTTGGCCCATCCCCCACTCACCATGGCCATCTCTGTGTACGCTGTCAGGAGCTCCTTAAAAATCTACTTGCAGGGAGAATTGAGAGCTGCCCCAATTTGAATCCCTTTAAGCTGTAGACAGTAAGCCCAACAAATCAGGAAAAACAAGACCTGTTTACTACATTGACATGCTTTTGCTGCCAAATGTCATCTGAAAATCCCTTCTGGAAGCCCCCTACCGTTAATGTTCTTGACCTCTATCTAGAATCCCCTTCAAAGGTCTCGAGATCTCTGGTGCAGTAAGTTCATACATCAGACAAAAAAGGTGTCCGGTTCACAGGAAACAATAAATTACACATAAATGCACCCAGATTTTGTGAAAAAAGACCCTTTTCTCCATGTGCTGCTCAGCTCGGTCACACAGATCAAGCAAAACTCCTTCTCACAGTTTCACTTGGAAACTCTGACACTGCACTAGGAAAGCTTACACTACATGCCCCCTAGTAACCAACAAGTCAGACCAGTTCCTTCTGCATGGAGAAACAACATTGTGTTCAGAAACAGTGAGGGCAATACAGGTCAGATTTGACTCAACCTGCCTCTGTATTAACTTGCTTTTGTTTTATTAAGGAAAGTATAAGAGCACTGAGAACCCTATTTAACAGCATTAAACATTTCCGAAGTCATTAAACATTTCTAATTAAATCTTCCCTAAAACCAAATGACCTGAGCTATGCTGTGTGAACAGCATAAAAGTCTATACAATTTTCTGATTTGTGTCTATTTTTGTTTCAGTTAAGGGCAAATTATATAAACTTTTATTATATAAATTATATCCATAAAAACCTGCATTTAAACTTGTAGTACAGAGCTGATCTGCAAACAGCAGAGCGCTCGCAAAGCCAGGCGTGCAAAGAGCATGCTGGGTAATGATAAACAGAGCTCAGCCCCCACCCTGCTCCTCAAGGATCAAAGTTCAAGGAAGTTCCTCAGTCTCTCGTTCTTTCTCATGTAAAACAACACAATCTTGAACACTCATTCCTCTTACACATTTCTCACAGCAGGAAATCACTTCTTGGCTGTGCAGAGGAACACCTCGGATCTCAGTACGCCCTGATCATATTTGTATTAATAAGAAAGACCTTTAATACCTTGTTTTGTTAGTGCTGGTTCCTCCAGCCGTAGAGTCTCTGGGGCCTCAACATTCCCAAGAAAGTGACCTGAAGCTCTTTTAGCTGTCCACTGCTTTCCATTCCCTGCCTTTTTCCATTCATTCAGTAAACCATAAACCCAGCAGTCGGGAGAGACAGCTGACCTAGGAGCGTCTGTGGTGACTGTGCTGACCAACAAGCCTTGTTCTGTTCTCCGTCTGTCTCTTTCTTTCTCTCTCTCTCTCTCTCTCTCTCTCTCTCTCTCTCTCTCTCTCTGTGTCTGTCTCTTTCTCTCCCTCTCCCCCTCTCTCTCTCTGTATCTCTTACTCTCTCTCTCTCTCTCTGAGTGGTAGAGAGCGAGCAAGCGTGTGTCTGTGTGTTCAGGGATTTGACACTGCTATTCAAGCCCTCTGGTTGCCATGGCACTGCCTGCCTTATAAGGGTAATAGAGTCAAAGAGCAGTGAGTGGGCTGTAGCCGCGCTACACAAACAACAAGGAATGTTACCAAACACATGGTTAACCCCTCAAGGGATGACCATAGGTACACTTAGCATGCAACTGAAGAAGCTGTAAGAGATGTAAGAGTTAAACTTACTTCCTAGGTGAAGATCTTAATATGACAAGATAATGATAATGTGTGTCAATGTCACTGCGGTCAAATCGTGAGACCAAAATCTGCCAACACTGCAAAACTGAGTTTCTTAATGAATAGTTTTGTCTAGCTTCCTATAAAAATATCTTTAGAACAAGATCAATGTATTTGAGAAACTAGGGCGCAATGGGATATGACAAGATATTTTTATTATTTGTTGTTGTTTTGTTATATAAACAAGTAAACTATACCAATAAATATAGTTTTAAGTTTTACAATAGAACTCATGACTAAAAATGATTTTTAATCGTTTTAGGATTTTATAATATGTTTTACTGGACAAAAGAGAAACATGGAACATTATTGTAGTTCACTTTAGCTTATACAGTCCCTGATAAACCCTGATAGCTCAGACACCCATTTTTCCCAGTGTTCAGTTTACATCTGTAATTATTCAAGCCTAACTTGGGCTGCTGATGTATTCTGCTGGAGTTCTGTGTGTAGATCCGGTGTAAACATTGTGTATGGATGCAGCGAGGAGCTCAGAGCTGTGGGTTAATCTGATTTAGAGCTTTTTAAGATCACTGTCTGAGCAAGATGCTCACGGAAATCTGTTGTCTACTCATCTTATGAGTTATCGTTCTCAAAACATGAATATTTACTGTATGTAAAAAATGTATGTACAGTTAGCTGATCATCATAATAAACTGTGACAATCTGTGGGATCAAGACTTTATGAGCATGTAGGAGTTTGTTTTGCAGTAACAATTCACTGATTGTACATTGTCTTGTTTATTATACAGTTTCTCATCAAATAAATATATCAATGTATATGAAATATTGATCATTTATTTATATATTTCTTGTGATTGTTTGTTTTCTGTGTGTGTGTGTCCGAGCGTGTATGTTTTAATTCTTTAATTTCTTAATATATGCCACAATTTTCTATTTTACCACCTGTATCATAATGGATAATGTAAGTGATGTGAGTGATCATTAGTATTTATTTTACAAATATCTTGTTCCTCTCTCTGTTTCACCAGTGCTGTGACTTTCCAGCATTTATAAACCAGTGGGTTTCAGCTCCTGGGTAAGACGTTACGGAATGTAGTAAGTGGCTTTAAACTTTAACCATTTCATTTCATAGGTGTGAACATCATTTGCTGGAGTAACATGCACTGAAATCGGCATCCATGAGTGCCGTGCTGCTCTCTGATGCGTACCAGAGGTCTGTCTCCTGACATTGTGGGACCTTTGACCTTCACAGAGAGATTGAGCGTCAGACACTGACCAGAGCGGCGCAGAGGGCCAAACATGAACATCTGCTGAGGCCACAGCGGAGCACGACAGGGCCACGAATCAACATCCTCCGTCCTGAGAAAACAGAGGAACTGCCCTCATTTGGTGGGAAAGTCACACTTGTTCAATTGTTATTCAAATAAGCTGACCTCTGTATTGATCAGTTTTTTAATATCTCACACATCAACTAAATATTTAGTCAGGTGCACCTTTAAATAAACATGAAACCAACATTTAATTTTTTTTGTTTTTTTGTTTCTATAAATTCACAAGCATGTAACAAATTCCTAAGCTAATGTTAATGGACACCTAATTTAAGTGAAACAAACTAAACAGATTTAGGTGGAATTACAAAATCAGTTCGGCATTACTGTTTATATATTTTAAATTCAGAAGCCTCTAAAACTCCTCTAAAAAGAAAATTAGTAAACAAATAGTTCAATTAAATGTAAGTGTAAATGCATTTGTTTCCTTTAAAATGCAATTACATCATCTTACTGTTGCAAAATTAAACATTTTGCTCCATTGGTTAATGCAATTAAATACCTCATACTACAAATACAAAACCATCCTGCAAACGAGACAGAGGAAACAAGATTCAAACACAGAGCACAAGAGGTCAGCTTGGGTTATGCTAAAGGTCTCTAATACGCTCAATGAAGACATCTTATTGGGTAAAGAGATTACAAACCTGCTGCCTTCACTTACGCCCTATGCGGCCTGCTTTCACCTCTAAGATTCTTACTCGCCTAATCCATCTAGCACAAGTTAGGGTTTATGTGTGGCCCCTGCTTGTGTGAGCTGGTTTGGGTTAGTTACAGCCAGTGACAAAACCTCAGTTTATACTAGTGACTCTTGCATTGATATGTTATGTAATAGTAGGGGGTGAATAAAGACAAGAATGTCCTATAGCAAGAGAAATGACAAATGAGATCTCTTTAATCTCTCAATTTGATCTCCCAGAAAGCAATGGGATTAGACTTTGGCTTGTGTCACCTGCTTCTTAAATCTTTCTCCTGAGAAAAAAAAAGAAGCTGGAATTTCTATGTGTCCATTCCTGAGTTTCAGAGGAGAGCTGAACAATGTTTTACACTGTGCTCAGATCTGCCACTATTTGCATGTTTTATTGTATTTGCTTTTCAGGTTAACAAACAAAAACAACCCCTTTTAAATGAAATATAACACAGAACTACAGTGAGCCTGAGCAGTAAAAGAGCATGAGCAATAACACATGAGCAATAACGTTTTCCTTTGGAAAGTAAAACACAAAGCATGCTGGGTCGTTCATTTGGGATCAAAGATGTTGTTTATATGAATGGTGTTGTGCTTTTCTGCTAAGTACCAAGTGTGAGAGGTGAAGAGCGAAAGAGTAGAAGAGAGAAACAGAAAGAGAAAACAAGAAAGAGAAACACTGAGGTCTATGAGATAAAGGGCATTGTCCAGTCATGATTCGCTCATGCCGTCTGGGTGGAAGCATAAATGTGACATGATGTTTGGGGTAAATGAGGTGACCTTAACCCTATGGGTCAGAGCCTGCTGTGTGTGTGTGCTTTTAAAGCTTGGGCGGGGTCCTAAAAACACGTCCCTTATGCTGTGATTGACAGCTCCTGTTTTGTGAGTTTTTTCCCAGGCATTTGAGCATCCAAAGCTCTCAAACTCTTCATGCACGACAGATGCTGCCAGAGCTGTAACATCATTGTCTTTATCATTTCCTTTTCATACATGATCATATTTGAATTGCTGTCTGTGTGTACCTTGTACGGTTGCATGCGTGTTTGTTTGTTTGTTAGCAACAGACAAAATGTGCATTACAAGTACAACTTCCATTTTAAAATTGTATTTTTAAGTCATTGAATTTTAATACTGGGAAAAGTTTTTGTGGTGGTTATACTGGTACTGGTGTATATACTGGTGTTTTTGATGGTTGCCAGGGTATTGCTTTCCAGTTGCTAAGGTACATTTCTTAGCAGGTTTGCAGGCAGCAGTTATTAGCATGGTGTTCTGTGTTGTTGCATACTGTCCCAAGTCAAACTGGCCCAGCCCTGAATCTCTAGACCTTCTAACATCTTGTGGTCTGACCTTAAGTCAACCTGAATATATGTCTGATGCTATATCTGATGCTATATCTGATGCTTAAACAGCACACCTTTTACAAAGCCTCATGGTTTAAAATATTCATGTCTGCAGCACATGCAGGACAGTTTACATGCTACAGTTCTGGGCTTTGCAATAAGAGCTTGTTGAAATCAGTAATTTGGTTCTGAGACACAGTATTTTTAGAAACATTTGTCAGAACAATGTAACAGGTTTGTCCACTACAAATCTATTGATGATCTGAGACATAATCATTATTCTCATCCACAGCTTTCACTAAAACTCTGATCTTCCCCAGCAGGTGTGTTTAGGACAGAGTCTGTGTTTACCGTGACCCCGTGACCCCCTTCATTCACCCATTCCTGCGGCACAGAGCAAATCCTTTAACGCCGGGGGTGTGACACACAACCTTTGCTGCAGCTGCAGTCAGCTGGGCTTGGGCGGCACTGAAAGACTGGCTGAGTGAAAAGAGAAGACAAATGGGCGAGTCGCGCTCCTCTGACCTCTCGCTCTATTGTGCGTCTTTACCTTCCCCCCCATTTCCACTGTGAGAGCGTCAGAGGGACAGATCTTCACAGGAAGAGCGAGGAGCGCTGGGAAAAGACGCACAAGCCCTAGCACACACTGACCCAGTTTCTGTGATCTGCCTTTATCGAAAGCTCTTAAGGAAAATGCTTTTAAATGAAAATGACTGCTTTGCAGCTGCTTTGATCGTAAAGGGAGGATGGTCTGAGAGAGGAGGGGGTCAGGCAATCTTTTTATGCTCATCTCAGTCAACATGACAGAGAATTGAGTTCTGGAAAGCTGCTATTGTGTTTTTATGTATCTGTACCTGTTTTTGGCATTGTGGCCTGTTTTTAAACAACAAACTGCCAGTTTCAAAATGATGTCAATAAAATTTGGAACAAGGCTTTTGTTATAACAAGATCTTTGAAATGTTTTTTCTCATTACATAGAAAAGCATTAAATTAAATAACAAAAATTTAAAACGTACATAACAGATCATAGCAGATTTTTCCTCTAATTCACAACAGTTAGCTCAAAATAATTATTTATAATTTTAACTGCTGGTCTGATTTTCTGGGAAAATGTCAGTTTAGCTTCATTTGACTTCAACATACCTACTGTAAAGAAAATGCCACAAAGTAACCTGCAATGTTATGTTTCAAACAGAGATGGTGATAGAGAGGTAAAATTTACAGATTGCTGCTTTAAAGATGCAGGGTTCACCTAAACAAATGTTTAGATTTACTTTTGTATGCTGCAAATTTCGTATAAGATTAAAACTCTTATCAGTGACATGAAGGGCTGTTTTATCATATTCAGAGTGTCACACCCTCATTGTGGCCACCATGTTGATCACATGACCAGCTGATTGAATTATTGATAATTGAATTATTTTTTGCAGTGCTCTATATGTTCAATTTAGAAAACCATTTAAAACGATTGACAAGTGCAACTGTGAATAGTGTTTTTTAATACCACTGTTAACAAAAAAAAACATTTGCAAATTGATGCTTTAGTGCAGATAACTTTGAGTTAAACATATAGAAAAACACAAAAATCTCCATCCACCAGCAAAAATAAACAAATTACATTTTTACATTTATTTTACATTCCAAAATGTGAATTGTTATGGTTGTCAGGGCGTTGCTATGTTTAAGCACCACCCTCAAGTCTTCTATAATCTTCTGCTTCCTATATATAGATTGGCCTTTTTCCTTTATATAAATCTGTGGGGTATTTTTACTCATTCTATCATCCACTTCCTCAAACTAACCTTGTAAAAATTGCTTCTGTTTTATTTTACTATGCTGTGGAGATGAGTTTTCTAGAGCACAGTTTCTTCTCTCCTCCACTCCAGAGTCTCCAGTGTTGCGCTCAGCTCAGCCTCCTGGGCTGCATGACGTTCATTCATGGCTGTGATTTGCTTCTCCAGTCGCCAAAGCTGCTCCTGGTACTTCTTCCGAGAACTTCTGTAGGTGCTGGAGATTTTACTGTAGGGAGAAATATCTGTGAGTCCATATATTTGTCACACTGCTAGAAAAACATTGTATGTTGTACATATACATTTTAAATGTAAATGGGGTATGCAGTTGTATATGTTTTAGATGTGTAGCATCTATGTAGAAGTTATTACTGTACACTTTAATAGTATGGGATACATTATTAAGCAGTAATCTTTACTGATTGATATTTTTCACATAATGTGAAAATAAATGTAAAAATAACATTATTACATTATTAACATTATTACAAATAACATTATTTTGATTACTATTTATATGGCTTCACTGTATATTGAAGGACAAGTTGAGTGCATGTTGGGATACTGTTGCACAGTATAATGTACATTCTGCAGAAATGTTATAGAAATAGTACAGTAGTACAGTTTGCTATGAAAGTGTAACTGTTAATTAAAAGTATGAATGTAACTGTTAATTGAAAGCATGACTGTAACTGTTAATTGTTATTACGATGGCCATGTGACTTTCAGTTGTATGGTGTTGGCTGTTAATAGGGAAAACAATCACATTAGGTTGCATGGTCTTCTGTGTTGATTGTAATTACTGTGATGTCAATGTGATGACTCATGATTCATGTAATTTTGTACTTGAAGCGCAGCATCAGGCGTGTGGTGTCGTCTTTGTTGATTCTCCTCTGATTAATGCTGTCTGTGAGCACTGAGTCCAGAGACTCACGCAGAGCCGCCACCCTCTTCCTCATCGCCTGCTCTCTGAGAACCCAGGCACAATATTATTTTACAAATGAATGACAGTGAATGACAGGAATGATTGTCTATGTTTAATTGTCTCTTTCCTACCTTTGCAGTGCTGCTTGTAGCTCCTTTAATATAGAGTGATTCCGTGGGCCTGGTATCCCCCCTCCACTCTCCAGTTTAACTCGACTTTCAACAATTCTCTGCAACCGAAACAAAGTGTGTAACCTTCTTCATGTTATCACTGATATTAAAACATTACATTGTATAACTGCATTTCAGAGATGCATTTGCTAGTGTAACATCATAAAACATCTCAGTTAGCCAATCAAAAATTAAATCTAAACACTTAAAGGTATGGTTCACACAAAATAAAAAATGTGGGCATCATTTAGATACAATTATATGTAATTCAAACCAGTATGATTTCCTTCTGTGGAACACAAGAGGAGAAATTTTGAAGAATGTTAATGATGTTTTTTTCCATACAGGGAAAATGAACTGAGGATGTTTTCCATGGAGGAAAAAAACATTTGTGTTTTAGAAACATAAAAGTGAGGTAATACTGACAGAGGTTTATTTGGGGTAAATTATTTCTTTAACTTCTCATAATCTGACATTTCTAATAAATAATATCAGTAAATCTAGCCAAAGTGTGTTTAGGTTCTAATTTACCATATTTAATTAAACATACATGTTTTCTACATTCCCAAAAATATCTAGACAGATAAATGACTGTTAAACTAGAGTAGTCATTTAACATTGTTTGAGACTGAAAGGAAATACCCTATATGGTCAGGCAGGTAATGACATCTCAGTGTGATGACTTCATATCTTCATGCAGAATGATACCAAATATTAGTTTCTCATTCTCGGTACACTGACTGATCAGGCCATGAAGATCAGGTCATGATTTAACTGACAGCACCAGCTGAGGGGTCACACCAGATAAAACACACCTGCTGTGCAGCTCTCCTCTCTCCGAGCTCCTCTCTCAGACTGTCCAGTATCAGAGCTTCAGCCGAGTCCTGGTCGCTCTGAACCATCAGCGCCAGCTCCAAACATCTCCTGTCCTTCTCCAGAAGCCTGAGGTTCCCCCGGAGCTCTGACATGTCCTCCTGCCATATGACATCATGTGAACAGGGCTGTTAACCAATTAAAAAACTGTAATTGTGTTAGAATTAAAGTGATACAGGTTATCTAGGTACTTGTTTTAATAGTAGGAAAAATAGTCTGTAATTGAACGGTATTCAATTAGCATAGTTTAAATAAGATCTCTAATAAACAGTATAAATGAATTTATGAATGATGAAACATTATGTACACAAACGTTTGTGATTTAAGAGTTGAGAGCTCAGCTAAGTGTTGACCCACCCTAACTGTCACCAGCTCATACAGTAGAGCAGCTTTCTCTTCTTTGGTGTTTTTGGAAAGTGAACTGGAGCGACCTCTGACCCCAGCAAGTGTGCCAGTGTCAGGGCTGATCTTGTCCTCGCCCGCCTCGCCCCGCTGTGGGATACACACAGCCGCCCTATCCTGCTTCAGTCTGGAGATCCTCTGCTGAATTACACCGGCCTTATCTTCAAACTCCTGCTCTGATAAACTGTATACAGGGAGAGAGAGAGAGTAAGAGTAGGGCTTTTCAGCTCTATCATGACGTCTGTTTTATTATCGGAACTGAATAAGTGGATGGATTGGATTGGTTTGGAAGGTTATTGCATGTTAAGCCAGTCTAATTAATCTAATTAGACCTTGGAAATTGGATTAAAGGTTTGTTGCGATACTCCACTTAAAGTTGGACAGCGTCCCAATTTCCGGTGAAAAGGTGCCCAGACTGTGTACTATTTCTAGTGGATGTCTGATAAATGTTTTCTATATATGTTTTCTGGGCTAGTATTTTCCACAGTCTCTTGCTTTACAACAGAAGATCTTTATTATGGTTAAGGCCAAAGTCTTATTATATTAATCTAATGTCCTAGTTGGATCAGATATGTTCTGTCTGGCTGTGAATTTGTCATATTGTTCAGCATTTTAGTATGAACAGATAACTTGTCTGTATGCCTGATTGTGATTGCATTTGATGCACCCACCCAATTGGTCTGGGCTCAGTAGCGCCCTCTGGTGTACTGGAGAGTGCTTCTCTGCATGAATTCTCAGCAGGTGACTTTGAGGGGTCAGACTGAAGTCTAAAGGCCTCTGTAAAAGAGAAGCACTGAGTTTGTGAGGCTGTGTGTGCATGTTTATCTGTAAATGGGTGTCATAATTCAGAGAGTGTGGCACCTGCATTCTGTTGTTGTTTGGCCTCGTACAGGGAAAGCAGGTCACTGTAAGCCTCCTCACACTCCTCACTGTCAATCAAAGAACCATTATCAGCATTCCATACACACACACACACACACATGCTTCATGCCAATACATGAGACATTTGAATGGTTTATAAGATCAGGTTTGTATTCATATGACTTGAAGACTTGTTGACTTGTTTTTAGATCAGTTTTAGCAAACAGCATAAAATACAATGAGTAAATAAGCACTGATCCTGGATCAGTGGAGCTCTTACACACCAGTAGGTAAGAGCCATGTGTAGAGCTGAGCTGTTTGCTTCCTGACGGCTGAGACTCATACTCAGCTGTTCAGATTCTCCTTTCCGCCTGCCCAGAGCAGCGTTCAGACGCTCATTGCGAGCTTTCAGTCGTTCCAAACACCTGCTCATATAAAACAAAACTGTCAGAACATATTCTGGCTGTATATTACACAACAGTTAAGGTGCATTCTGATGGAAACATTGCTGATGTAGATCAGGGATTGATTAAGCTTCCTTACCAGTTATACAGTTTATTGTTTATGTCAGAGATATAATTTGATCAGTCAACTTTTCTAAAACCTTTTTCAACTGAAGAGCCATTTGTGAGCCTAACCTGAAACTGACCAATCAGAGAAGTTTTCCATCATAGAAAAAGGAAATGTAACACAATAAAAAATATATACATTTAATGACTCGTCCCAACCAAATCTTTACTCGCCAAACACCTGAAAACTGAAATGCTGACCAAGATCTAACATTCTTAACATATATTTTTATTAAACATTTTGATTATGCATTTAACTACCAATAAACGTAAAGAACAGATTTATCGCTGTGGTTAAAAATGAATAAAAATATGAGTGTCTTTTATTGAGCAAGTAAAATAAATGTAAATAATAGACACTCACCTCTGCAACTTCTCAATTTCAGATTGTAACACAGAGTCAACATTGCGGGGGGACGGAGGGGAGTCTGGGGCAGAGCCAGACAGCTTCCGAGGCAGCAAAGGAGATCCAGGATACGGAGGTGAGGAAAAGCAAGGGCTCGGGGTTCGACTGGAGGACAGTGATGGGCTAAGAGGAGGCGAACGGCTAATTCCACACAGCCATTTCCTTTTAAGATCCACTAACTGGCAAAAGAGTGAAAGTAAAGAGAGCAGATAAACACACATCTGTCACTGGTAAGGGAGACTGGGGCCAATTGTGACAGGAACTATTTATTTATTCATTCATTTACTTTTATTCAAAAGCAACTTGTGAATTCAAGGTATACATTTTTATCAGAAGTTGTGTTCCCTGGGATCGAACCCACAACCTTTTCACTGCTAACACAATGCTCTACCAGTAGAGCTACAGGAACACTTTTATAACACACTAAGTTTGTTTATTCCAAAATACACAAGAGAATGACACTTATTTAGCACATGCTTAGTAATATAACTGTGATGTTTTAGATGGCTGCCAGATTTGTCATCTGTGAGTTATGAAGGAACTTGGGAAAATATGTTACAATTGGTCACGGTGTCTCTTAAACCACTGATTTGGAAATTCCCCTTTAACCTTTTCCTGTAGCCACTTCTTCTCATCCTCAAGATCCACCAGAGTCCTTTCAGCGCTCTTAAGCTCATCCTGGCGGCTCTTCAAGGAGGCGTTGAGCTCTCGGTTCTGTTTGTACAGAGAAAGAATGTCCCGCTGGTATTGACGTCTCTCTTCAGGGGGCAGAGCAGAGAGGTACGAGATCCCCAAATCACTCTCCATCTCTTCCAGCATCTGGTGGATAGATAACATATCAGAGGGAGGAAGTTTGAATGCAGCAACTGCCCAACTGTGTCACAGAGCAGTCAGCAGCACCTGTGTGGCATGGACCCATGTCTCCCGGGCTGCAGATAGATGATTAGCCTGGACACTCTCAGCATTCAGAGTCTGAAGTCTGAGCATCTTCCTCCCTTTACCGCTTGAGGTCTCAAGAGCACAAAGAACCTGCTGCAGTTCATTCCAAAGCTCACTGCTGCCCCCTGTGAAAACATTGGCGGTATAACCACACATTCACATTATCTGACAGAAATAGGGCCATGGGTTGTTTTGGATATTAGCTTACCACTTAATAAATATGCTGAACTATAAACTATACATTGCCTAAATTGTATTATTGTATGTAATGTACAGCACATTGTGCAAATATAGTTATTTTAGACATTAAGTTGTTGCATAACAGTTCATCCACGCTTCACAAAAATTTGCATATTATGCCTTGCGTACTTATTGACTACTAAAGTAGTGCACTAAGATGCACACTATAAAGTAGTGTGCATCTTAGCAAGAGATAGTGTGCCACTCAAAATGCACTGCCTATTCTTATTGAAAATAGTAAGGGCAACAGAATACATTATTCCACAATGAATGCTAGTATGTAACAGTAAATATAGTATTAAGTAGTAGGAAATAGTGTTGTTATGTGACCTCAGGTGGGGTCCGTGGTTAAAGGTTAAGCAAGTTCCATATATTTCACATTTTTAATTTTATATAAAAAAGACAATAGACTTTAAAAGCATTAAGTTTTTGGGTGTTTCGTTATTTTCTCCCATCTTCTATACTGATTCAAACAAAGAAGCGTATTAAGATTCTCAGGAGTCCTGATTTAGAAACATTTCCCACTTATACGTTGAAGAAACATAATGATGTGCTCTCAAACTGAGATGCTAATTTTACATTTTAATAAGCAGTTTTGCATTGGAAAACAAAAGCCTGGTTGGATCAATAGCGCAGTAAATAGCAGCCTGTCCGTTCCGATGCTGAGTTTACTATGATTGATGAACAAACATTGTACAAACCCAACTTGCCCTCTGAGTCCTTGGAGTTTTTCTTGGTCTTGGACTCTACAGATGTTGTGCCAGTGTCCACCACTGTGAGACTGAATGCTGGAGAACTGAGACCCGGCTGGAGAACACACCCACTGCCCTGTGCTTCAGATGTTTGTACCTCTCTGTTAAAACACACTTATTAGATTCTGAAATACATGTTTAACAAGATTAATTATGATTGTTGACAGATGCCTTCTTACCGTGGTATTTGCAGGGAGTCCATCTTTCGGTTGAGGTCAGATATGATTTGCAATAAAGTGGTCACCTCTGTCTCACACTGCGCCAGTTCACAGTCTGCCGACACCAGACCATCTGATCTCTGTTGAGCACATCACTTGTGTGAGAAATCAGGCAAAAATGTCTTTACTTCAAAACAGTAGTGAGATCAGTTTGACGCTGTAGTGTTTATACAGTGTGTACACCTATAAAGTTTGACACTACATGCAAGTCACTTTGGGTTACTGTGTCCCTGTTCATCTTAACTATGAGTTAACTATTTGTTTCACTAATAACTGAAAAACAAAAAAAGTGTCCAAATAGGCTTGTTTATATTTTGAACACATATTTTGTCATTTGTTTTTGTTTGAAACATGTCTATAATATCCAAGCACTAATATCAAAGCATTTATTTAAAATGAATAAAGTTTAGGTCGCTATTACATGAACTAGTGCAGTGACATTTATTGTTTTATACATGTTACAGTAAATGCCAATTAACAGTCTGTGTGTTATTGTTTCTGCATCACTGTTTTGTTCTTAGAGGAGGAAAAGGAGGAAACAGACACATCCTGTAACTGCACTTCCTGCTCGCTGCTTTATGTCGCTGTGAGAGAAGAAACTATTGTTTTTTACAGCATAAAGTTACATTTTTTCTAATGTAAATATATAGTTTCTCATACAAATGCCTGATATTAAGTTGTGTTTCTAAGTGGTTGTGTTTCTTTACTATTTAATAGACTAAACACTGTTACAAAAACAATTTAATTTCTTCTAAACCAAATATGTAATATTTGTACAATTAAAACAAATTAAAACAATTATACAAATAAAGTAGTTGTCGCTTCAAAAAGTGAACTCAATTCAACCTGTCACAGTTAAAACAACAAAACGTCAATGCTTGATGCATATTGGATCGTATTTGTAGCGTGCATTGTATCACAATCGACAGAAAGACTTACCTCTGTCATTTCTCTGATTTTAATTATTTAGCTGAAAGTAGTTTAAAGTTCTTCGGCAGAAGAGGAAACTAAGCTCCGGGCTTTGGAACAGATTTTGCTGTCAGTGTGTTGGATGCAAGCGTGTCCGTCTCCACCTCTGTTCGGTAAGCGTGTGAGTGACTCGTGCGTGCTGTGCAGAAACACACAGCTGCTATTGTGCTAAACCTGCTTTCTGATAAATTAATGCCTCGATTGTCATCCACACCTTATTATGCCTTTTCTAATGTGGTGCATATGACTTTCTGTGGGAAGGTGATTGAATTCATCTAAATTTGGTTTTGTTTACTGTTTATAGTTTGTAATCGAGGGCCTTGCATAAGTATGGTTTGGAGTTTGCAAACATTTGAACTTTGTTAGGGGTCTTACATTACATAAAACTTATATTTTTGTGTATTGTCTTAATCCAAAACAAGCTTACTGTAAATTGTTACAACCTAAACAAAATATTTTTGGTTGTATTGATACATGCAAGTTTCCACTTCCCTAATTATTTGTCAAGGATTTACATTTGAAGAATTTTTATTATATTAGTATTCTAAATAACAATAATGATAATAACTAACGATTGTTACGTACGGTTTGGTGGTAGTAGCCTGTACGGGGAGGCTGCAGACCTGCCTGTGTTGAAGCGTCAGTTACGCTCCAGTACAGTAGGGGCGATACAGAGCACGGATACTCCTCAGCACTCTGTTCACACTGTCACTGAAGCAAACGAATCCGGAAGTGCTGGAGTGTATTGTTGGATCGGGGATTATCCAATAAATATATTTTATTTTTAATGTTTGGTAAGTTATTATTTTTATTGTACTTGTATTAGCTGTAAACGTCTCATGTTTGTCTAAGCAGTTAATCTTGAGATATCACGCTTACTTAGTGTTTTTAACATCTGAATAGTCAAAAATGTATTTTAAGCTTTACGTTGTATAATAAACCATTGAATTGTGTCATTTTGTGACAGAAATTTTATAAGTCCTAAATATTATTGTATGATTGCTGCAAGTGTTTTGTGTTGTTGTTGCTGCAAGAATTAAGCTGAGAATTGCTGCCTTCTTTTTCATCTTTAATAGATAAAAACATAAAACAATCTAAAAAAGCACTTGTGAGGCACTGGTTTGTTCGTCTTGTTGTCTGTATTGTCTATATTTCCTCGTAAGATTTTAAGATCTGTGTCGGTCTCGTATGTGATGTCAGGTTGCCATGGAGACCCCTGAACCCGGTCAAGCTGATGGTGAGGAGCGGATGATGGACCTGAGACCCAGGACCCGATCCAACCCGGAGGGCGCTGAAGACCGGCGCAGCAGCAACGGTAGCCTGAATAACATCCTGCCTTCCCCGCCGCAGCCGGCTGTAGGCAGTCGTGTGGAGGGTGAGGGCGAGGCTGCCAGCTCCGATAGCCCGCTGACTCCCGCTCCGGCCATTACATCCGCTGCACCCGTCCCTGTCCCTGCGGCAGCAAACAACACGACCAGCATGTCATTAATAGCGTCTGCGGGAAAAGAAAGACCAAAACCCCCACAGACCACGCTGCCCACCCAGGTCCCCCCATCTGTAGAGTTGCGTGCTCCACGTGTCAACTGCCCTGAGAAAGTGGTATGTCCGTCAATAAGCCCAGTTATATAATATTTACGTCTAAAACACATAATTGTATTGATTTGCTGATTGACGTCACTGAGTTCTCTTGAAATGTTTCTTAAACAGATCATTTGTTTGGACCTCTCTGAGGAGATGTCTCTACAAAAACTGGAGTCTTTCAATGGGTAATTTAATGTTCTTATCATGGTAAAATGCTTATTTAATTTAATAAAAATAATATTTTGTAAATTAATTATAATTTCCAGATCCAAAACAAATGCATTAAATATTTCCCAGAAGATGATCGAGATGTTTGTGAGAACCAAGCACAAGATAGACAAAAGGCATGAATTCGCTCTGGTGGTGGTGAATGATGATGCCATGTGGGTGAGTGAATAAAACAGCAGGCTGGAGTTGTTTTTGGTCACACTGTGTCATTCTGTAATTAATCTGCATTTTCTCTGTCTCATGCAGCTATCAGGATTCACCTCTGATCCGCGGGAGTTGTGCAGCTGTCTGTACGACCTGGAAACCAATGTTTGCGAGTCTTTCAGTATCCTTATTCTAACAGTATGGGGCTGTAGTACAGCTGGGATTTTTCTAACTTGAGACCAGCTGCTTCATGCTATAAGTGTCAGAACTGAGAGAATTTTTCATAATCATTTTCAGAGCTTTCTTAACTGTTACCTGTAGATCTGGAAGACCTTCTCAATGTAATGTGAGTCATTGTTCTGCCAAACCTCTAATTATTTCCGACAGGTTATGTTTTAATGGTTAGAGTACAGAAAATATATATTTTTTCCATAACTTACACTCATGTCATTCCAAACTTATATGATGAAAAGAATATGATGAGTGGTGGAAAGAAGATATTTTGAAAAATGTCTTTATGGTTTTGTATGGTTTTGTGCACTGTTGTGAGGTATATCATCCTCGAAAGCAAAACAGTCAAACAGGTTTATAATGACTTGAGCATGGGTAAATGATGGATTTTTTTTGTTTGGGGAGAACTATTACTTTAAATACTGATGTAACTATTACAGATATGAGGTTTAATGCAGGTTTCTGATCATCTTTGTAACTGTCCTCCTGCAGAATGCAGAAAATTGAACTTCCTCAGATGGAGAACATTCAGACCATTCCACCTCCCTTTGTAGTCCGAACTCTCCTCATCTTTAGTCGGCATGCGGGAATGCTTCCGTTCAATCCCTCTGATGCCATCAATGTAAGTCTGTTAGTACACATGCCCACAGCTTTAAACATATGCCTGTGACATCAGCTGTTATTAATGGTCAGACAGAAATACATAATTTGCATTTAGTCATTTGGCAGATGCTTTTATCCAAAGCGACTTACAGTGAATTCAAGCTATACATTTTTATCAGTACTTGTAGTCCCTGGGATAGAACCCACAACCTTTGCGTTGCTAACGAAATGATCTACCAGTTAAGCTACAGGAACACAATTTGAAGGATCATATATCTTCTCTGTTGTTCTTCTCTCCAGAAAATGCTGCAGTCTCCTTATTTTTTCTTCGATGTTGTTTATCTTCATAACGGAACTGAGGAGCAGACAGAAGACACCAGCTGGAAGGTTATGAACCATAAATATCTCTCACTAAACAATGATGTCATATATACATTAAAATATTTCCATGAGGTACTAAAGCTGTGCTTCTGTATTTCCAGGATGTGTATGCGTCCTTCAGTGAGCTGGACTCTAAGGGGATGTGTTATCGGTTTGAGGTGTCTCTGTGTGGTCCTGCCATCGAGCTCCACAACTGCATGGCCAAACTTCTGTGCCATCCACTGCAGAGACCCTTCCAGAGCCACGCCTCCTACAGCCTACTGGAGGATGACGACACACCAGAGACGGAGGCCACAGTGTGACATAACCTATGATTTTACATTACAGACCACTCTAATATTAATCTTCTGGAGGAATGACCAGAGACAATGTAGTGTGATCTGTAAACAGCTGCACTGTTTGTAATAGCAACGTGATTGCTTTGAAATCTTAATTGTTCTATGTTTTAAGTAAAGCAATCACATTTATTGTAGCTCAAATCCCTACAGTGCAATTTTTGACTGTTGCTGTGGTTACGCTATGTCTCTCTTAGCGCAAGAAGGCTAACCAGTGTTAGTTTTACGAATGAGGACTTTAAAAGATTTACAAATATGAGCGACTTGTGACTGGTGACCATAGAGACTGGATATTTAACCTGTTTGTTTGCTTCTGTTGAATAAATGTCATGTACAGTCATTCTACTTTGTACTACGCTACTGTATACAAACAGATGCTTGAAATTTAAGCTGCAATTTGTAACTTATGCCTCTATATCAGCATATTTGTTAAAAACATAAAATCAAAAATTGCTTGCTGGGTTACTTTCATAATGGTGTATCCAATAACTTTACAGACATAACCACACAGACAATTAAGTCAAATTTACAAATCAGAAGATAACTCAATATTATAAACTTTACGTTACGAATTAGAGCAAAGTAAAGAGACCATTTTGAACATTGTTTAGCCCTGCACTTGACCAATAGTTAGTTTTTGTTCATCATAAATTAAGGACAATAAATTGCCCTCACAAAAAAATTCTGAGTGAGATGCATTAGCTGAATATTAAATTGTATTAAAACTGTTTTGAGAATAACAGATAAAGACATTCATTAAGATAGTAGATTGTGTTTTTTTTTGTTGTGAAGGTTATTGGTATAAAAATGAACAACAAAAAAGTCAACAATTGCCGAACTGTCGGTGATATCCACCAGAGGTCGCAAGAGGACCTTTGAACAAAATAGTAATCGTCAATAAATGTCCAGAATTGCTATAATTGTCCTTTGGGATTTTTACCTGGAATTGTTTGTGATTTTTTTGTGTTTGTGACTGAATTCTCGTTTTAACAAGCCAAATCTTCTTACACGTGATACTGTATCCTGCTTTTAGCAGCACAAAAGTTCACAGATAATAGTCGGAAGAGTACATTCAGGTCACATTTGCTGTGCTTTTTTCTCCTTTATTGTGTTGATAATCATTAACATTTTTCACTTTATAACCTCCTTAATTCTGGGAAGTATTCTGGCTGAGACCGTAAACAAAGTTGGAAGAAAACCATTAATACAGTGCATGCAAATTCTCAGAAACGGTGCTTAAACTGCCAACAAAATCTAACAACATACAGTTATACCATTAACTGGCCTTAATAATGTAATAGTTCACCTAAACATACCATTCTGTCTTTATCTACTCACCCTCATGTCACTTATATAACATTTGTGAACATATGTAACATTTTGTGAAACACAAAAGTAATTTATCAGAATGACTTTGTTGCTCTTATTAATGCAATACGAGTGAATGGTGAGACTCTCCAAATGACAAAAAGTACCATTAATACATACATTATTAATTCATACATTAACTAATTCTAATTAATATATGGAGCACAAAAGCATTATTCACCTTAAATTCATTATTCAATATTCACTTTCATTGTATGGAGGACTAGCATTAAAATACTGCAAAACATCTCCATCGTTCCATAGAAGAAAGATCATACAAGACATGAGTAAAATGTTTCCATTTGTCCAGCATTGTAGCATCTCAAATTGTGCCACGTGTTTTAATTGTCCCAGATATTTAGTGTTTGTCTGTCTTTTGCAAAATCAGCTTCCTGTTTTTGTCTCAAGCTCATCTGCGATCCGTAAGCGGATTTTGTGAGAACTTTTAGTCATTTTCAATACCCCTCATAAATTCAACTCTCCGCTGAGGGTGGCTTGGCAAGGAGACAATGGCCTGCAGGAAAACCCCTGACTTTATGGTCTCTCTTCACACTCTCCCAGACACGACTGTCAGCCGCAAGCGTCATCACCAGCCCGGGATCAAACATGCTGCCGTCCCCTGGACTTCTGGGAGTGTTTGTTATTCATTCCTGTGAGGAGGATGACGGGTCACCATTGTTGTTCCTCTGATTCAAGCGATAGTCTCTGTGGCTCTGCAGGAAACAATGTCAGATAGGTTGTTTTGATCATGTGTTTATGTATCTGATGTGA
The DNA here is from genome assembly GCA_036877545.1 of Yasuhikotakia modesta. NCBI lineage: Eukaryota > Metazoa > Chordata > Actinopteri > Cypriniformes > Botiidae > Yasuhikotakia > Yasuhikotakia modesta. The sequence continues at coordinate 2,856 of JBAJNP010003066.1, read as the reverse complement.
TCCAGGAAGTTTCTGCTTTTGTCGTATTTTTTGTCCTTTTGCAGGAACATTGTTTTCTTGGCCACACTGCTGTATGGTTTAATAAATTGATTCCCAAATGACAAATGATACAAAGTTCATTTCCATTAAAACTGAAAGACCAAGAACATCTAAAACCCATTGTAGTGATGGTTCACACTCATCTTATGACTGATGATACAAACACAATGATGGTACAAACACAAAAATTAACATATGGGCATCTAAATATTAAGAGCTATGATTATCAATTATTAAAAGTTAATCATCAATTGGGTTTATGTTACTTATGGGGGCAACTATAGAAGCAGCTTTGGTTTGTTTATCCCTGGAGATCTCCGTAAATTCAGAATCAAATAAGGATAACCTCTGGAGCTTTCCTGGGGAGGGCCCGGAAAAGTCAAGCTGTGGGAAGTGTGGCTTTACGTTTATAAATACAGCTACTGCCCCATGCTCTGACAGAAGTGTTGACGTGCCATTTGCTGCAAGAGTGTGACAGCCACTGCAGAATATTTTTGTAACCTTTTGACCATTGATTTTTCATAACAAACATCTAGAGTCCTCAGACTGTAGCTGTTGGAGTTTCTGAGAGTGACAGTTTTTCACACAATAATCCACTGCACTACAGCAATGTACAAAAGTTACTCCAGAGCTACGCTTGGTCTGGAGGCCAAACAGATCCGGAAGCCGAAGGGGAAAAGTTGTGGCTACTACATGAGGATTGTGTTTTTCTTCTCTTCTCTGATCCAGTCACTTATCATTGCCAGTCTGGTGCTTTTTCTCGTTTACGGCCAGCCGGAGAAAACCGCAGCGGAGAAGAGAGTAGAAGAGTTGGAAATGGCCTTCAACAAACTCTCCACAGACAACACCAAACTCAGAAAAGAGAAAGCCGACCTCTCCGGTGCCCTCAAAGCAAAGACAGGAGAGAAGGACGCTGCAGACAAAGAAATAACAAAACTGAAAAATGACTTAAACACAACAACCTTCAACAACAAAAACTTACTGAAGACAATTGTGAGTCTTTAATTTGATTGTGTGTGGCTTTCATAGAAACATGTCTAGGTCAAATTCTTTCATAAAATAAAGAGAGAAAATACTGCGATGTGTCCTTATATTTTAGTCTGATTTTTTTTTAATTTTTGGTCAAAGCTGATCTTTAGTATTGTAACAGGTTATTGTTTTTACTATACTACAGTAAAATGACTTAAATTTAAAGGCAATACCACAATCACTACTAGGTGTAACATAAAATATACTTTTTGTGTTTGCAATTAAATATTTTCATTAAATGCTGCCTTTTTGTTTCTTGTTTCTTCTACAAATAGAGTTAAACTAATTTACCAAATAAGTAAAACTAACACTTTATTAAATCAACTTGTGGTTGCAAATTTGCTAGCAGTACTTCATTCTTAGACAAAAGTCATGTAATGTTTTTAATTTAATTGGCTGTTTACAGGCTCAGTGTGAGCAGAATAAAATGAAGCTTGTCTCCACTCGAAATACTCCACTGCCATGTCCACCAAGCAACCCTCAAAGCGGTGAGTGAACATCCTTCTGAAAAAAACAACATAAACTGTTAAACCAGCCTAAAATGCTTTGCTAATATCTGCTGATTTAGTAAAGCACCTTAAATCTCTCTAAAACTTGGCAACAGACCAGCCTGACAAAAACCTGCAACCCAGCTTAGTTTGGTTTAAGCTGTCATTTTTAGCAGAAGTAACTAAGTAATCAATAAATTAACATACTTGAACATCAGAAATATGTATCTAGTAATATAAACATGTATTTTGTCTTCTCAGGTGACGTAAGGAACCTGCAGATTCTGATGGAACAGCAGAAAGCTCTGTATGGAATCCTTCAAAACAACTTCAGTCAGACAGTGAATTACCTCAGAGCAGAGCTGGACAGCACAGTAAAGGATAAAAACGAGCACCACAGCACTGTCATAAAACTGAGACAGGAAAACTTTGATTTAAAATCTCAACACGATGTCTACACCAAGAAGTGCAAAGAAGACTTTGCTGAATCCCTGCAAGGCATCCAGACGGTGACAAGCACCTTCCTCACCAAGATTGACAACTTCTTCCCAAACTTGCTCACGTTCCAACTAACTTGCCAGAAACAGCATGAACAAATCGAGAGAATTCGTTCCAACTGCACCAACCTCTCTCGTCAGGTGGAGGACAGGTTTCAGAGCTACCTTGATAGGGTGGGTGAGAAGGTCTCGGCCATTCAGATCCAGAGCAGCCGACTGGAGGTACAAAACGCAAGGGTTACCTCAGAACTGAACACATGCAAGGCGGGTCGGAAAGAAGATGTGGAGGAGAGCAGCAGACGATCGCAAGAAGCTCAGCAGACGTATGACAGACAACTGGAGCAGTTGCTCAGGGAGCAAACCAGACTAAGGGAAACCAAAGATCTGCTAGATGCCCAGCTGGCTGTGAAGGACGCCACCATTATAACTCTGCAAAAGGGCTGCATGAATCAGGTAAAAAAACTTTGAAGGACTATAGAATTGTATTGGAATGAGTTGGGTTTTCTCCAGGTTATTATGTTCAAATGCTGTAGTTTGTATTGTGCAGTAACACATGATTGTTCAATGTTTGTGCAGCCTAGACCTGGTGGTCTTCAAGCCCCTGGTACAGCTGGCCTGCAGCCCCCTGCACCTTCTAGAAGTCACTATTCATAAAGGGTAAGTGATCTTTATGTATTATAAAGGCAAATTCATGTGAGAACACTTAAAGTGAGCACTCTGAAGTGCATAGGGCATTACCATGTCAAAAGAGGAATATTTGGAACACCCTCGATAATGTAGCAGCAACATTTATGTTCATGTTT
>JBAJNP010003065.1:0-42501 GCA_036877545.1 Yasuhikotakia modesta | reverse complement strand
TGTATACATTCTTTATACATTCTTATAAGTATACATACTTTTCAGCTTCTATTTCATCTAGCCTTATACTAGTCACCCAATGTGCAGCAAAAAACGCTTGAAGTGCATTGCCAACTTTACCTTTTTTTATTCTTGGGCATTTTTGAATAATTTTCAAACGTGGAGACTGCCCACTCGTATGGCTTATCGACACCGTTCTCAATACCATCAAACAAACACGAAGTGCCATGTTTGGCAGTGTATTTAAGAATTAGCTCTTCCATCTTTTAAAATCTTACTGAACGTGTGTATTAATTCAGTAGGCATTTAAAACGTAGTTACTCTGACTATACGTTATCTAGTTACTTTAAGATATTCATTATAGTCGGTTTATTCGGTTCCTGTTCGTCGGACACCTGAATAAATCTCCACACTTCAGATCTATCCTGAAAGTCTCACAGTCACACTCACAAGTATATTAAAATGTAACACTGTCACAGCACGTCAGACAACACCACGCTACGTCGGGTTTCTTATGTTATATTTTAAAAATACATAGCCACAGTACTTCGGGCTCAAAAACAATAAATATCAAGTTTAAAACACTGCTACGGTACGTCGAGCAAAACCACACTGCTTCGGGTTATTGTTTTAAACTTCACAAAGTTTTCTGTAATTCTGTCACCACACTGCGTCGGGTCGATTCAATTGCTTTAGAATCTTAACAAAATTACTCAACTTAACACCAAGTTTCAATTACTTTAGAAACTTATACTTAACTGAAGCACTTTGCTTCAGTTACTTTAGAAACAAAAATTTCAATACAACTCCTGCCACACTGCGTCGGGCTGATTGAGTTCCGTTAGAATCTTAAACAGAATTGTATAGAATAGGCTTAAGAACTCCTCCTGCTAACAATACACAAACCAAGTTACTTTGATCTCAATAACAATTTTCTTTTCTATTTTTTTTAAAAAGGGGATTGCCTAAAACAAAAAAAAACAGCATAAAAGAAGAAAAGTCTGTCTTTCTTACCTTTCCCCGCTTTTTTTCCCGGTTTAAAATATCTAGGGGTTCACTTGGGGGATGATAGTGTTTTGCAGAAAAACTAGGAGGGAGTATTGGAAAAAGTCAAAGGTCGTCTGGAAAAATTGAAAAGGCTATTACCAAATATGCCCTATAGGGGGCTTCGCATTGTTAACAATCTGGTGGCTTCTTCACTGTGGCATAAATTGGCTTGATCCTCCCCTAAAGTTATTAACGGAAGTTCAAGCTGTCCTTGTCAATTCATTCTGGGATAAACTACACTGGGTCTCATAGTGTGTTTTATTCCTCCCCAAAGAAGAAGGCAGGCAAGGTTTGATCCATTTATAGAGCAGAATGACTGCTTTTTGGTTGCAGTTTTTACAAAGACTTTTGGATGGTTCAACAGTTTTGTACAATCTTGCACACGTTTAGAGGTTATAGTCTGGACCCCCATCCCTTAATGGATGCTGTGAAGTTGGACTTGTCTGGGCTTGATGCTTTTTATCGTAACCTTTTTAAAGTATGGAGCCTATTTTGTGTAGACAAAACTTACTTCCTCTACTGGCTATTACAGGAACTGTTGATCCTTGGAGCTCGCCTTGACATCTTAACATACTGTAATTTTCCTGGTTTCAGCACCCTGCGTCAGGAATCCAGACTCTTTTTTGGGGGGCATTTTGGGGCGTTTATTGAATTTAACTGGGCCTAACTTTGATTGTGTGAAAGCAGCCACCAAGCATCTTGGAATGAGATCAGCTCATTTTCCTAACCATGCTTTGTCCAAACTTAAATCATGTTTAAACAGAACTTTTTTTTTCAAATTCAGTTCTCTCTTTTTTTCTCTTTATCTCTCTCTCTCTCTCACGCCTTCTCTCTCTTGCTCTTTTCTTACACTTTTTTGTTCTCTTTCTGTCTCTCTCTCTTTTTCTCTATCAATCACTCTCTCACTTTGTCCTTTTTTATCTGTTTCTTGCTGAAGTCCATGCTCTTCAGATTGGTTAAGGAATCTTGTGATTAATGTTCCTCAGCCAGTGTACGGGAAGTGTCTCTTGTCCAAATCACATCTCTTAGATTTGAGTGAGTGAGCTGCAGAAATGTGTGAGGGACATGCAATATATAGTTGCTGGTCAAATGCTGGTTTGATTTGGCAGTACACTGAAATGCTGTTAACTGAAAATTAGTGGTTAGTTACATTTCGTTGATAAATGATGCAACACATTTAAAATGGATGTCTTATTATTCTGGGTTCATTACTCATGACATACAACACACAACCCAATTCCTGTTGTAAATAAATATATTGCGATATTTATTAGTCAAGTAAAATGAATGCAATATGTAACGCCCTGTGTTTTAACCAGGATTTATGCATTTTCTAACATGGTCACTTACTCCAAAAATCGATTTCCGAGATACTTTATATAATTTGTGGGTGTCAAGGAGCCACTATAAATATACAGGGAACAACAGACCTTCTGGGAGAGGTGGGATGTCTGAAAATGTGTTTTGACTGTACTGTAATGGGTTTTGACTGTACCGAAATTACATAAATATAAGTACAGTGTTGATGTTAAAGTTCTTACAGCTCTCTCCATCTCTCTTTCTTTCTCGGTTTGCTGTTCTGTTGGATCATCCTGGTTGTCTTTGCTCTTCATCAGATGATGAGGTAAGGCAATGTTCAGTTCTTACTGTTGTCTTTTCTGCACCGCACACAGTATGAAACTCCTTTCATTGTCTCCAATAATCTTTTTAGCAACCTTTAAATACAGACTCACCATGACTTGAGATTCTCAAATAATGCTGTGTTAATGGTCATATTAGATGTAGTTGGTTTGGTTTATGGCTTACAATACAGTACAGTGCTGTAGGTCAAGGTGTCATTTTTTTAAATAACCCTCACATACTGTATCCTACAGAAACTGTATTCTACTGTTCCTCTTCAAATATAGCCATGTTCTCCTGCTAGATGTCATTCAGTTTCATTTATCTGGTCTCTGAGATGACACATTTTCATTCCTGAACACTTTTAAAATCTAGTGTTGCTCAAGATTGCATTTGGTTTGTGGTTTCACTAAACCCAGTTTTTCTGGTTCCAAAAAAATTCCTACAGCAATTTCCTTAGCAATGTTTGTTAATTACTGTCCAGATTTACCAAGGGAGCTCTGCTTAACAGGAAATCTCACCTATATTAAAATTTTTCCATAATTTACAAACCAATTTCCAAACATATGACTTTTTCTTCTGTAACACACAAAAGAAGATCTTATATATGGTTTGGTCACCAACATACTTCAAAAAATCTTGGTTTTTTTGTATTCTTAACAAACAATTTGCATCATGCAGGTTTGGAATGACATGAGGGTGAGTAAAGGGATGGAAGAATAAGCGTTTACTTTGTTTACAGTAATGAAGATTTTAAGGGTCCTTATGAGATTTCAGGTCATCTGCGTCTTTTCTTTCACTTTCCAGCATTCTCTGGGTGATTGTGTGTCACATGCTGCAGCTGTGCGAATGTTTTCGATAATCACCTTAGACAAACTATTTGTTGGGTGTCAATAGAATTTTTATAGGTGTGATGTTTATTTTACATGCATTCCCTTCTACATACATGCATGCTTTCTACAGAAGATCTTTGATAGGCTCTTGTGGTAGGCAGTGTTATTGTTTATAATAATACCAGCTCAGTTTCTATTCATACTATGTGCGAACTGAAAGTATATAAATCTTAAAATCTCATCCATGATCAACTTGAATTGAGATTAAAAACATGATTAAATCCTATTTAAAATGTCTGAACACATAACAACTAACAAATTCAGATGCAATCAGTATGTAATTGGGAAGAGTAAATTTGAACAGTGCATTTAAATGAATTTATGCAATAGAAATATTTGTGTGCATTGTCCTTTATGTATGGGTTGCAACCTTAATCATTTAAAACGTAGTGTTATGTTATTAATTATTAAAGCACAATCATAAGTATATAAAATATATTTTATGTGGTGTGCAGTTATAATAGTCATAATATGTGCCCAATAATACATTCCCCCAATTCTATTATCCTATAGTTGACTGAGGGGTGTTATGAGACTTTCGTTGTACTGCAAGCAAAGAGAAGCACAAATAAGACAATCTTTCTGTATTCAATTCTGAGGTTGTGATGTCACCCTATGCAGTTTTAGTTGGATCTGCAAACTGCTTCTAACCACAGATATTTCCCAGCTCTACACCCACAGTATGCATTTGATGCCTGCTGTGAAAGGTCTGTGCTTTGTGGCTATATTTGAACTTTATTAGGTCTTTAACTGGGGTGTGTTTCCTCACATACACTTAAAGTTGGACATTTCTCTTTATTCTTTAAGTATGTTGGTCTAAGCATTCCAGAGGGTGTGTCAAGAATGGAAACACCCTGTCATCCCTCCCAAAACCTCTCCAACCTGTGCATCAAGTAAACTATAAATATCAGATGTATAGAAACCTGTTTAGTAAGTTATTTTGAGCAATTGTCATGTTTCAGCAGTCAGGCATGTCTGCAGGCTTCCCTCCAGTCACTGAACTTCAACAGACAGGCTGGATGATCTGTCATGTCCCATTCCAGCAAACAGTGTCACATTTTGTAATGGTCAAAAAGGAAAAACAGAATAAATTGGCACTTTTTAATGGAGCTATGTGGTATTAACCTGATATTTTTTGACAGCACTATAAAAGCAAGTGGTTATTTGACAGGACAAAACTTACTTTCTCTAAGTCATCTAGACATGCAGGTCCTTTTAAAGGAACAGTTGTGTTTATAATTGGATTGTGGGTTCTGAGAAAGTATCATTTAGTTTTCATTAATTTAGTGTTTATTATCCAGTATAGGATGTAAAAGCAAAAAAAATTCCTACAAAAATGTATTTTCTGCCATGTATTATAATCTTTTTTGTTTTCTCATTATTACGTCTTTCTCATGATCTTGACTAACAAGTGTTGTTTTGTCGTTATGACGGCTTAATTTGTGTTAAGCCGTTAAACACAAATTAAACACACTAGTTTTTCCATTTTTCTGTGATATATCACATGTTCAGCAGAGCAGCATTATGAATGATCGCATTTACTTTGATCAGGGACTCACTCAAACTGAAATAGCACTGTGTTTGTCAGTAATTTACAACCTAAACATAAGAGTCCATCCTGCCATGACAACAACAAATAAGTCATGATAATGAGAAAACAAGAAAAAATATTATAATACTATAATACTATAATATAATATAATATAATTTTATATAATACTATAAAACTTCCGTACAGATCTACCCTGAACTCTGGGATCAGTAAGTGCTGATAGAAGCAACAACCCAGCTAACATTTGTAGTTGTAGGACCATTACGTTTGGTCCAAGTAACAAAACATTACAATGGTTAAGATGAGGTTGAGAGTTTTTTTTAGATGTTGTATTAACATTGCTTGGTTATTTACAGTGTTAGTTAACAGTGGTCATAAGAGTGGAAGTCAATTTTTTAGTGTTTGTTTTGAGTCCTGCTGTCTAGTCATGTCTGTCTCCTCATCTGGTGTCATTGGTGACATTTTGTTTGTCTCAGCTCAGACTGTCGCAGCATGACCTGGTGCTCTGTCCTCCTGACATCGACCCTGGCCTGGCTTCAGCCTGTTGTCTAGGATGATTCTGGAATGCCTGTGAACACCCAGAGAAGCTTCTAGTAGAGGAACTTTCTCTATAAATATAGTTTAGCCTGGTTCTCATGGCTTTGTGTTCCCTAGAGATACCCAAAGGCCACCAACCATGACATCAGAGGGCTGCCCAACGATGAGATTTACCTTACTTTAGTATTGGATAATAGTGTTAGGTGGTAAAAGTGTAAAGATCAGCCTTTATTTCACAAATGTGCATGAAACTGATCTAAGGAATGGTAAGAATAGCATATCATGCTGCTTATGCTCTTTCTACAGTATGCAGCGTGTGTACTGTGCAGAGAATAAAAGTATGTCTAGTACATGCCAAAATATGCATGTATGACCAGAGCACACTGCAATGTTCTTGGCTTGTCTTCTAATATGCAGATTGTTAAATACAGTTTTATTTATGTAATTTATAATTTTATATATCTTAATTTATATGTGGTTTACAATTTAGATTTTCTATGTCATAAAATTGAATGTTTAAAAATATATTCATAATCTGAAATACTGCTAGTGAAAAGAGGGACTGATGTAATGCTCAAACTGTTACATAGCTCCAATTCTAAATATTTTATATGGTAACCATTTTGCCCGTAACAGGTTTGAGAGATAAATCATGTCATGAAGTAGATAACATGTTTTAAAAGAAATAGCCTGAGATGGCACCATATAATTTATTGCCACTTTAAGATGTCTTCTTTCCATAGGAAGTTGAAAATGTACAGAACAAATAAATACAATTTTTAACTGTATTTCGTTCTTATCTAATAAAATTTAATCTCCTCACCAAACCATTCTGTCACAAAGATTCTTTAAAAAACATTGCTGTGTCACCTTTTATAGCTGAATTAATCTTTTTTTCACAGTGTTTTTTGAAACAGAATCCTGTTTCAGATTTGTGTAGTGTTGATGCGAGGTTACTTAAACCTCAGCTCTATTTTAACCCCATCCAGATGCACACAGCATCCACTGGATCGCTGCAGGTTTACAAACGTTTGTACAGGATATTTGAAACCTTATTTGAGTGCCTTAAACCATCCTAACCATGGTATCTGCAATTATGTATTTGACAGACACTTTAATTAGTTTTATAATGCCTATGCATATCATACATTAAAATCTGTCAACATAAATAAATGAAGATTATTCATTTAGTCAAAATTCTCCCTCCATAATCTTTAAATCCCCCCCATGTGACCCATGTAAGGGGGAAATTCACCCTAGTTTAAAAATGAAATGCAGGTGCTTTGACTGTAAAATTCGCATGCTATGCCCTTGTTTTGTTTGTGACCAGTTGCCTATCACATCAGTTCTTGTGGTGACAAAATGAAATGAGAAGCTGCGCAGAATGTTTCATCCCCAAAATATGAACTACACACAAAATATTTACTACACACAATATGATGACTAAAAGTAAGTGTTCACTTATATATTCAAAGTAAGTAATATATTCTATATTTATAAAATTAAATTTATATTAATTGTTATGTGGCTCTTAAAAAACAGTGTGGCGTCTGTTTTTCACCTGTAAGAGCCAGTGGCCTTTTGGCTCGTTGTTTTTTTGTCTGGAGCCATGACTAAGATTCGAACCCATGGACTTATTGCTAGCCAGTTGAAATTACATATCTTGTTTTGCAGTTGTTTCTCAGTCTCCATTGGCTGTTGTGGATGTAAACATCCCTAGTTATAATCTTAAATGACAAATGTTTGTGAGCAAATCAGGATGTTTAAGATTTGATTTGGAAACTTCTCAAGATTTTTTTATTTATTGTTGGGAGGGAAAAATCTGACATGTAAACAACCTGTTCAGAGGGTTCTTTTTCAAATGTAAGTAATGGTAGTATGGGATGTGCTGGAATCATGTGATTGAGACCACCAAATTGACCTGAGTGTGGAATGTGAAGCCCCACTGTTACAAAATGAGCTGTTGAATGTACTCTGTTTAAAGAGAACATTCATATAAACTTAAATGTGCTACAATTCACAGGCTCATATTTTTACAACTGTGTGCAGATATTTGAAGCACACAGTTCCAAGTTTCCTATGTTAGGAAACCAAAAGAGACCTTCTTGTTGCTTCACACATTTATGACATATTTTCTTCCATAAAACACAAAAGACTGAATTTAGCAGATGTTTACGCTGCTGTTTTCCATACACTAAAAGTAAATAAGAACTACATATTTTCAGTTCCAAATCTTTTGAAATCATATATAATCTTTGTGTAAAGAAATTAACCAAATCTGGTTACGCTTGACACACTTGTTTACGCTATTTAGAGGTTGCATAATACAAATCAGTATTTTGGGAAAGTGTAGTGTGTTGGTGTAGGTGACATAGGTTAGTGTACACACATAAGTAGGCAACACAGACGCACTGGAAAAATCCATATGCAGAGATTTAATGAACAAATCCCAAACAACATGCAATAATCAAAAACATGAAGGCAGGCAAGGGTCAAAAACACAAGCAGACAATCAGCAAACAAATCCAAAGGGTAATCCAAACAAGAAAAACAGTAATCAGGCAATATCATACACGTGGGACAAAATAGATACAAATGCTCTGTAAGGCAGGGTAAACACTGGCAATACTTTGCAACATAATAAAATAGTTCACCAAACAGGAAATGAGCAGACAGGAAATAGGCAAATAGGAAGCAGAAGGAGTAAACAGTCAGTATTCTGGTTAGGGCTCCCTCTTCTGAAAAGGCGGGCCATAGCTTGACGTTACAGTTGGATAATAAGCTAACACAAATATGTGTGTGAAATATATAATTATACATTTACATTTATGCATTTAGCAGACACTTTTATCCAAAGCGACTTACAAATGAAGGAACAATAGAAACAGTGTATCAACTGAAAAAATGAGTCCTATAAGCATTGTGCCATTTTCCCTAGACTAGCATAGAAAAAGCAAACAAGTGCAGTTGTCCCCCCCCTCCCCACACACATTGAAAAGGTTTTAAGTCTTTTTTTGAAGATGGAGAGTGAATCAGCTGTTTTAAGAGAGAGACTGGAATGTCATTCCACCAGGAGGGAACAATCCAGGAGAAGGTCTGCAGGATCTGACTGTTGAAGTATCTGATCTGTAAAATGTAGTTGGTCATCATACATGACTCCAAGATTCCTGGCTGTTCTGGAAGGGTTATACCTGTAAAGATCTTATTTCTTGGGTTGCTGTTCTCCTCCTGCCCAAGTGTCTTCTACACTTCTTTGGTGCTCCAAACCCTATCCTTTTCATTCACCATAATTCTGATACCTGTTTTTCCAATTTTTATAACTTTTTCTTGCTGCCTTTGTGTTCAGTCTTGAGCCAATCTGCTTAGTAGCTCCAGTGTTCTCTCCTGCTCCTTATTGTTTTGATTTTTTTCTGTTTTTAAAATGATTAGTTCTCCTGGTTCATTTGTACTATTTATCGCGTTAGCGCTGGGTGGTATGTACAGTCTGAAAATGAGCATGGTAGTGAATTCCTGTGGTAAATTAGAAGGTCTGCATCTAACAGTCACAAACTCCAACAGCGATGAGCAGTAACTAGAAACTAGCACATTTCTTGCATCATTCTATGTTGATGTCAACACACAAGCCACCACTGTGAACCTTACTGCACAGAGCTGTATTTCTGTTGGCACGACACGAGGTTATTCCATCTAGCTGAATGTCAGCATACTGGACAGGAAGCTGGTCAGCTAGTGTTTATTATCCTAGCACAGAACTCACCCTCTTGCATCGCTTAAGCTTTCTTGCGCACCAATGAATGAGTGTTGAATGTTCTTAGAGAAAAATTATGATATTGGAAACTGGGAGCTTCTGGCCATTAAAATGCCATTAAACGCCAAACACCCATTCTTCTATGGAGGCCCACATTACAGGGGGTTGTCAGGGCTTTCATTGCTTCATGTCCCTTTTGTGCCTTCAACAAAGAGCGAAAGGACGGACCCTCAAGCCCTGCTAAACTCTCTGCCTATCCCATAATGCCCATGTCCCGACATTTTCTTGGACTTTGGAGACCTACTACATTCTCAGGGTTACACAGTATCCTGGTGGTGGTGGACAGATTTTCTAAGACTTGTCACCTCTTACTCTTGTTAATAAAGCATGTGTTAGGGATGTTTCCTTACTGCCCAACAGAAAATGCTTGTTTGAGTTTTCTTCCATGCTCCCTCCACTCCCGCAGATGGCATTTGTGATCCAAGCCTGATCCTGTTTATTAGCTCTGATTCTTTTCCCCTCTGTTACATTGTTTGCTATGGTTAAGTTTGTATGCCTTCTTTTTGTTCAGTCTTGAGACAACCAGTTCAAACTATTAGCTCCAGTGTTCCTTTTATGGCTAGAGAGGCTCCAGCTCCCTGTGACACTGCAGAAAGGGTCTTGGTAAATGAATAATGACACAAATATGAAGATGATAGACCTGTGTGTCTGTTTGTAATGTGCAAGCAAATCAGCATTCAAAGCAGCCTAACAATTATGAATAATAAATCCATAGGAGATATATTAGGAGTTGCCTAGATTAAGGAGATGAGTCATTAAACTAGATTTAAACTGACATAGTGTGTCTACCTAACAGAGAATGTTGGAAACACTGTCCCAGAGGTTGAGCCAAATATGAGAGGGATCTACTACCTGCGTAGTAATCAGCAGAATTTTTAAGTTCATACAACGCTTGATAGGCAGCCAGTGCAGTGTTAACAGAATGAGGCTAATATGGTCATAATTGTTAGTTTTTTATCAAATTCCTGGCTGCTGCATTTTACATCAGCTGGAGTTTTTGTATTAAACATATTTAATTTAGGATTAAAATATGCAGTTTTGCAAATATTAGAATGTGGTTTTCAAAGGGCAAGTTTCTATCAAAAAGGACACCCAGATACTTAGCTGATGAAGGAGACTTTATAGAGCATTTACCAAGAGTACAACAGTATTCTAATGCTGTTCCATGTAGAAGATTTTAGTCAGTTTAGTCATTTAAAACTTCAGTTTTGTCTGAATTTAATAGTAGAAAGGTATCCAACTTTTTATATTGATTAAACATTCTATTAGTTTGGTACATTTATGTTTGAAGTTGGCCCTAGAAGAAGCTTACAGCTGAAAATCATCATCAGCATAATGGTGAACACTAATTCCTCTTCTCCTAATAATTGCTCATCATTTACAGGGTGAAAAGCACAGGCCCAAGCATGGAGCCCTGTGGGACTCCATATTGAACTTTCTTCACATATTGCCATTGTATGCAAACAACATCACAACATAATTTTTGTGAACCCCTTTCACAGAGTTAAGATAAAGTGGTTGAAATAACCCAATCATTAAAATCTAATTCCCAACACAACCAAAACATGCCCATGAGAGATTGATATGACACCTTCCCACTTACAGCAACAACCTGGAATCAGCAGCTTCATTGTGGTTCAATTTGTGCCAACAAACTTTTCAAGCCTAGAATGCTCATTTGTAACTCTGATAAGAGCAGTCTATACTATGATATGGTCTAAATCCTGCTTGGGACTTTAATTTACTAGTTCTCTGGGATCAAGTTGGTTTTTTTAAATAAGAAGTCTGATACCAGACATATAAAGTTTCAGGGACATATTTAAATTTTAATAGTGAATTAATAATACTATGTAGTGGATCTATAATCTCAGGAAGCATCTCTTTTAATAGGCTGGTAGGTATAGGATACATTTGCTATAGGTCTAGCATACATATTGTTAATTAAGATGCTTTAAGTAATTTATATTTATCAGTAGTAGAGAATGACTAGTTGTTTCTTGAACAAATTATGGTGTGCCATCTGATGCAACTCTGTTGCATGTTCTATTTTGTCTTTAAAAGTATCTGTTTTGTTATTAAAGGAAGTAATTAAATAATTACTGCTATGATACTGACAACTGTCAGAAGAAGTTAATGCTTTATGTTTTGGTTAATTTAGCCGCTGTATTAAATGAATTATATGCTCAGTCACAGCTTACACTACACAACAGCATTGGCTTTCCATCTCTGAAGCCAGAAAGATGCTGTATTACTTCTTCCTTCAGAACTCATTTACATTTATTATTACATTTAGCAGATGCTATTCATTCATTTAGCAGAACTCGTGATAAGATAGCATGTAAACGTAAGAGCGGTAAGAATAAGGAGTAAATAAAAATTGACTTAACCCCTATGTGTTATTGTGTATTTATTTAGATCACGCCCCCTCTACATTTAAACTTTGACCCATAAGCTGTCCTATGCCTCAAATCATGTGGTTTGGTGAGGAGGTGCTAGAAGAGATCACAGTGTGTTTAAAGGTGCACAGCAATGCATGATGAGTGTTTTTGTTTTCAATTTGTAGTTCCAGAAGATCTAATGTATCTGCATTTGATACAGATAATAATAATCTGATGTATGCTGCAGTGAATGCAGAGAATGTTAACTAGTGTAATTATGTTGTCATTTGGTTAATGTCTTGTTTTGAGACTGTAGATATTATGCCAGAACCTGAGGGTGGCACTGCACACAAGTGGGTACTTAACAAAATCAGCTTGTAGTTCATAGTGAGAGTGATCATCAGCAAGAAAGCTCCGAAATCTGCTGTGGTTTGTAAACACCTTGTAAATCTGATCAGACGAAGTGGACTGTGTGTACAATCATTCAGCTGTTCGCAGTAAGGACTACCGACAGAGCTCAGACCCAGACAGACAATGCAGGACCCTTCCAATGTGCCGATAGAGAACACATCACCCTCTGAAGTAAGTTTCAGATGTGGAACATATAGTTTTGGGCTTAGAAAAATATTTTGCGGCACAGATTTTTATTTGAATATCTGTATTTGATGACATGTAGGTAACAGTGTCTTATTTGTTTTATATTTGGTTTAAATTGTTTTGGAAAATGTTAACATTGCATGACCTAAAGTAAGTCATGGATATGAAGGCTGATTTGATTTTTAATTTTATTTAATTTTATACACCATTTAATTCTTGTGGTTTCTGGGTTTGATCATTTGTAGCTGATAGCAAGAGGCACATCTAAAGATTTCAAGCTGAACATTTTTAGTTGTTGACCTGATATGGCTAATGTGCTCCAGTAGACCTGAGTAGGTGAATTACCCACAGTGGGTTAGGGTATAAATACTTAAACAATACATTTCCTTGTGTTCTTTCATGACAATGAAAATAACTTTTGTATTCCTTTCCAGCTAATGGCAACTAAGCTGTAGCTATTTAGGCATTGCTATAGACTGTTGTAGTTAATTATTTAAAAAATCTTAGGAAAGTCAGTGGTCAATACAGTAAAATAAAGCTGGTAATTGTTTGAACTTTACCTGGTCAATACACCTTCTCAAACGTGGGTGAGGGTGGAGCGTCATGAAAGCATTCTCCATCCACAGCAAACTCATGTTAAATGTGTGTCCATTCTGGTGTAAAACATTTCACCTCCCAGTCCATTCCAGATTATGACTTTGGGTACTTTCACAACAAGGAATTAAAAAAGACTGACAGAGTATGATAATTAATGGTTGTATTAATTCAAAGTTAATTTCAGGGAGAAGTGCTTTCGTCACCGCAACACTGGAAGAAGTATAGAAAAAAAACTGGGAGTTTGAAAAAGGAATTTTAATGACACTCACACAGATTTATAATACCAAACCAATATGTATAAGCTAGTAATTTAAAGTGCATAAAGCTATTTTTCTGGAATATGTGTATTTAAAAGTGTTCTAAAGACACTTGCAGGTGTTAAGGCGGATTGGGAGGAAGCAGTATTGTTGTTCTTGTTAATTAGGTTGGTCTGGATCTTCGGAGATTTCATCTGGTTTATTTATAGAGTTAGCCTGAGAATTTAGGCAGAGGTCACCTCAAAAACGTGGCCCTTTCAAGTGGCCATAAAATGTATGTGCTGAATTCTGAGTGTTTTATAATATGCCAATCTCTCATGAGCATATATTGGTTGTGTTGGGAATTCGATTTAATTTCACTGTTATTTCAATCTCAGCTCTGCGAAAGGTGTTTTCAAAAATTAAGGTATAATGTTGGTTGCTGGGTTTTCTGTGTTGTCTTGGCAAAGTCAGATTATTTTGCAGATAAACAATAAATCATATTGAACATATTTATCCCTTTGAATCAGTATATGATGTATACCATGTATTATATAATTATGTTTCATGATTCATGCTTTAATCTTCTGCTTTAAGTCTAGTCTTGTCTTGAGTATCACATGAAATGCTGCACCAAGAACCTACAAATTCCCAGAGGATTTTTTTTTCCAAATTATTGGAGACTCTTTGTGACAAGCACTTCTACAATTTGTAAACCACAATAGATCAAGTAATTTTAAATCATTATGCGCCAAAGACATGGAACTTGTTCCATTTGAAATTAGACAGACTAGCTTGTAGCTTCTTTCCAGAAATGCTTATTGTTTATAACCCCTGGGGTTGGTAATGTGGACAAAACACATTATTTATAACCCAAAGGGGTTAAAATGTTTTGGTTTCCATTTTATTTTAAATTTTTATGTTCAAAAAATGTAGGTTTTCTGTCTTTCTTTCGTCCATATGCTACTTTTTACTCACCAATCAGCTCTTGGCTGATAACTCCCATTTCAAATCCCTATCTTCTCCTTTCCATATCCTCAGTTTATGTGTGTCCTGCTGGTATTTCCTGCTGGTAAGTGCATCTGTCAGCAATGTTTGTCAGCTGCTGGGGAAGTCTCTCTCTCTGTCAGTTGGTCTGTCTGTCTGTCTCACCTATTATTTGTTCTGTCTGTCTGTCGGTCAGTATTTTATGCGTGTTTGAAAAGTATGGATGTATCTGTTACAGCTGTAGTGGTAAGATGGTGCTTGTGCATCATGCAGACATCGTTGTTTTGAGTCTGAAATGGCTGCATGCATTATTCATGCAGGTGATAAACTTCTGAGGGGCCAGAAAAAAACTTAATGCTGTTTGTTTGGAGCCGGAGAGATTCTGACAGAGGACAAGTCAGGATGTGAAATACTAATATGACACTTCTTTTATAGTAATTTCCTAGTTTGTTTTGTGTAAAATATTCATTCTCAAATCAATCAGCCTAGTTCAAGAACTTATACTTACATTTATTCCATGCTTGAAAAATATGTTTAGCTCCTTCTCTGTGGTATGTACTTAACTGTAGTTGATGCTGCAGCCTGTGATTGGTCAAAACTAAACAAAATTATTATAAATCTAAAGTAAGATAACAAGCAAGCAAAAAGTTCTTATTCTAGTTTAGATAAGAGAATAGTGTTTTAACTGCATTAGGGTTATTGAGTCTATTGGCCTACAGCTTTGCACTCACAGCTGTGGTTCAGACCTGCAGGATTTATGTAGACAAACAGGTTGACTGTGATTAGACCACAGGTGAAGGAGTTTGGGTAGCTGACCTGGAAGCCCATCTGTAATGGTTAATGCTCTCTACATCAGCTCTGTAGTGTTTAAAAGACCTGAGAAAGACATGATCCCAAAATTAATATTAAAATTAAATTTAACCTGATGATGGACAGCTAATGAAAGAAAGTGAAGACAACACAGTTTTACCTAATGAAACAACACAGTTTTACCTAATGATTGTCTTAGCAGTGAAACAGAATGACTGAATGTTCAGGTGACTTATCACAGGATGTAAAGTAAACAGTGTTTAGATTTTATTTCAGCATGCCACAATAAATTCATGTCATCATTTCTAATGGAATATTGCCCAAGAATACATTTTAATGGACTGTTTAAATTTGAGATAAACACAATGTAATCCAAAACCTACAGTACCTACTTCTGACTGTCTAGACTACAGCTACAATCTGTAAAAAAATAACAGCTATTAAGCAAGTATTACACAGATCAACTTCAACTTACATAAAGTACATAAAGTAACCTTCAATTTTATTTAAACCCAGACTTTGTGAGAGAGGCAAAGTTACGAACTGCAGATTTAAAATAAAAATGTAATCAAATTAAAATAATGTTGCACAAAAACATATTCACACTTCATACTGTTATCATTCCTTTATATATATATATATATATATGTATATATGTATATATATAAAACCTTTTGGTTTAAAATTGTCTGAAAGCATGTGTGTGCATATGTGAATGTGGCTTCCTGTTCTCAGATGGTTGAGGATATTTCTGAAGTCCCTCCAGTCCAGACACACAGATCTTAACATGTGCTATCAGTTTAATCTGAAAGCTGACTGCTCAAAGCAACCCCACCCACCAGCATTACGGCAGTTATCTGCAAGCTATTACAGCCACAGTCCTCATATATCACTCACAATCTTTTAATGTTCTGCTGCAACAGATGTAGATTTCTTAGTGTAGATGATTTTTTTCATTATTTTATTGTGTTCTTTTATTTGTGAACCTTTATGAACATCCACACAGTTTAAATGTGTCTGGACAGAAGACAGAACGTTTACTGTTTACCATTTCAGTAAATAAATAAATATTGTTATTGGTAATTCTTTTCATACTAGGTGTGTCACATATATAGACAATAACTTTGATATTAATAATTATGATTATTGATACATGGATAATATTACACATTATAATATCGTAAATATTTAGCACCAGCATCTGGTTGACACTCTGGTTGAAAAATTAAAGAGGGAGAGAAAATTCTTTTCAATAGATAACGCAATAATATGATTGCTGAGTGAATTTTGCTTCTGGATTGAACTGTAGATTACAATTTCTGTGTTGTTGATGTAACATGTCAGGAAAAATGTCAAATCTGCTGGAATAAGCATATCTGTGGATGATTGATAGAAGAATTATTAGTTAATGGTTTGATCTGTTCATCACAAGTAGAAGCCATGATGCATTCTGGTGTCTGAAAGCCACTGTGTCTTCATGACATCAGTCTTTTAGACAGATTATCAGCTGTCAGATTGAATTCTACTATATTTTTGTTAGATACATGTCCCCATGGCCTCATCCTGGTTTCTCATTTGAAATGGGGGAAGTGTTCAGTATTCTTTTAGTTGCATGTGCCATTAGTGAGGAAAGATGAGATGAACTTCTGAATTTTAAGTAACTGCTGTATGTGTCTCTCAAAGTCATGAACTTTTTTGTTTCAGTGACATGCCAATCTTAAGAGGTCCCCTGGAAACCATTACACAAGGCCCCACTCACAAGAGCTGGCATCATACATTTGTATCGGGGACAAAGGATCACTAAAGGAAACAGGAAATTCTGTCTGTAGGTCTGGTGGGCTAAACACCATGTCCATTGCAAGGTGATGCTGGATGTAAATAAGAAAGAAGTGGTTTGATGCACCTTCTCATCACAGGAAAGCAGTTGGTCGGGCATTATGTCAATCAGCAGGTCTTTTGAGCTGCTGTGCATCCGAATCAATGATCAACAATGGAGTGTGTAATACATTTTTCCCTTTCAGGAACTGTCAAAACGTTATGGGGATGCTATCAGCTTTTTTGCTATAATACAGGTGTCTAATCACTGATAACGGGGTGTGGCGTCACAGACGGAGTGACGTCATGACCAGGAAACTATAAAAGCACTTGCTTTGCACAGCTCGGGTTAGCTTATTTTATTCAGCGAAGTGCTCTATATTGCATTGTGTGTCAATTGTTTGTCTTATTGTGTTATTAGCCCTAAAGAAAGCATTTAAGTTAGAATGCCAAAGACGAAAGGAACGCTATCCTTGAAGGCTCCAGCTCTGCCCTCCAAACCATTGCTTACCACATCAGCACTGGTGGGCAGAGGGTACATGGCAGCAGGCTGGCACATTCCTTCACACCATGGGCATGCTCCAGGCATATTTGGCAACTCAGTAAATACATTTATCAATAGGTACCAGGAGGCATGAACAAGCAGAGGCATGAACAAGCAGAGGCATTCCAGCGGTTCCTACCTCCTTGCACTCACCCCCTTGGGACTGCTGACCATTTACCACCTTGTCTATGCATAGGGGCACACAGAAACAGAGTGCCACCTGCTGTTCTCCCCCTGTAAGGGTGCGGGTGACACAACGCTCTGGCTATGAGGACGGTCATTGACTCCAAGAGGATTTCAGGCCAACAGAACAGGTTCTGACTGACTGTCTGGGCCTCTGAGGGCAGCCCCACCTGGGGTGCAGCATGTTCTACCGCACTAAAAAGTAGCCCGCTGTTCCCCAGGGCCCTCAGGTAACCCCACTTCAGCTCTTCTCCAGGTCCCCGCCCCAGACGTAGCGCAGCCAGGAGATTTGCAGCCTCTACAGAGGTCCCTAGAAAACTAAGGTCTCCTGACGGTTTTCCATTTCAGGAAGGTAATMATCTCATAGCAAGCATACAAGGCTACAGTCTTGAGAGACTGGTGCTCCTTCGAAAAGAAACTGTATTCCTTGAATTGAAAATGTTCCACTGGTGCAGAGACTGCTACCTTGACCTAGTCAACAGTGCTGGAGTTCCTGCAGGCATGCTTCTCTGCTGGGTTGACCGACTTCACCTTAAAGGTTTATGTGGCAATGCTTTCTGCTTACCACATTCCTATAGATGGCTGTTCTTTGGGTAGACATCTTCCTGTTACGTTTCCTCTGTGGTGTGCTGAGGCCCCGAGTGCGATCTTGTGTCCCCCCAAGGGATTTGGCCATAGTGATAGAGGCTTTATGTGGTCCTCCTTTTGAGCCTATTCAAGAGATCTCTACATTTCTCTGAGGAGAGTTGGTGACAGTCAGGCCCTTTCAGTGGCCCCTACTTATTTAGACTTTGCACCCGGTTTGGCCAAAGTTCTTTTATGTTGCCGAAGTGCCCACCTCAACTCTATGGCCGGTCATACGACAAGCCTTTTGTCCTCCCCCCTTTGGGGATGAAGGCCAGGAAAAGCTTAACTGTGTGTGTCCTGTGCAAGCACTGCCCACCTACATCCACAGAGCTGCCCTGTGGAGGAAGTCTGATCAACTTCTGTTTGGTCTGTTTTGGCCTACACAAGAGGGGTCACCCTGCTTCCAAGCAGACTGGATTGATGCCATTCGCATGTCCTGTGAAGCCCCAGGACTATAGCCCCTACAGCGTTTTGACGCAGTGTCTTGTTCCCTTCAGGGACCAGGTATGCATGCATATCCCAAGACATTTTTTAGCATTGTGATTCTTGTGTAAATATGTTTGGCTGCAGGGTGCTTATATTTGCTGTTTTTATGCGAAGTAAAATTGCTCTTGATGTGCAACAATGCCCCATAATGCATAGTGCAGTGCATTTTTTATCCCTGTTGAAGGAGACTTCCAAAGCTAGAAAAGACATAAAGAACAGTAGTTTCATATTATATGAAAAGTCTTTACAATGTAAAGTCATTCTACAGACATTTATCCAGAGTGGCACAGAGGCCTGACTCTAAACAACACATTCTTGTAATAATTAAATGTGAAGTTAGCTACATTGTTTCAAACAATTGAACCAACAACTTGCTAATTGCTAATGCTAATTAATGTATTTGGAGAGTTGATAACTTTTCATAAAACTTCAGAAATAAAAAATACCAATAGCCATACTGTTATTTTTAATCATTTTTAACACCTTTTATTTGATTTTCAAAGGTAGCAAAATCACTCAGTGGTTGGCAATCACTCAGTGTAGTACATTATGATAACAGTTCAGAAAATATGCTGTAGAAAGGAGCATTTGTCAACTTATTATATTCCAACATACATGCTTCACCTGCTGAGGTAAAGTGCCTATTTAAAGTGTACACTTCAGACATTTATTGCCAAGTCAAAGGATCTATAGTGGGTCTTAGGCCTCTGCTCACTTCTGTTCTTGGTAATCTGAATCATACAAAACAGATTACAGTTTACACTGTAGGCGGTCAGCCACAATGTGAACAGAAGAACTGTCATGTCATGGACTATCAGAGTTTTTTGCTTGTAAACTGTTGGGCTTGAGTGGAGTGCAGGTGTGTTGGGCAGCCGTTACAGTCCTAGAGGCAGTGTTGTGGTTTAAATGTAATGTTTGTGACTACTTGTGATTGTATTTGTTGTACTCTTTTAGAGAGTGGCAAACAGTATGTTTGATCTGGCTTCATTGTTGCAGTTTTTGCTCGGACCTTGTGTTGGTAATGAACCTCATGCTCTGAATTTAAGCCACCTTGATAGTGACTAAAGCTCTTTCACAATGCTAAGACCAAAGCCAAAACCAGGGCATGACCTTCCACATTCCAGTGTTGTTATGTCTACATCTATTGTTTTCATTTCAGGTGAAGTTGTGCCTCCACCCCTTGCCTTTTTGGCACAGAACTTAATGTTCTACACCACTTCTTTTGTTCTATATATGAGAAGTAATTGTGCCATTCACTCTTTCCCTCTCACATGGTCCACTGAAAACCAACAGACAGCATAATCCCTGGTTTCCTTTGAAGAATGCAGCTGTATTCATTGAGTGCTGATGTGATTAGTAAGATCATTGGTGTATTAGCAAGATAAATATTGATTGTAAATAGCTACCCATTGCATTTTAACGTAGTATATTGAAATAGAAAAAAACATATTGCTTGCTAGAGGCTAACATTATTGAAATTAATCAGGACATTTTTAAAGACAGCTAATCTTTGTAAAGTGACTAGTAGCCAACGTTATAAGATTAATCAGCTCATCTGCAGACCTGTGGTAACACAATGGTAATGATGTTGGTAATGATGGTACTGTTGAAAACTGATATTTAGCAAGTTCTTGAAAATAATAATCTGTTTTTAGGCATTGTTTTAATGTTACTGCACAACTTTCTGCACAAATTCTATATTCTAAATTCTTTCTGCAATTCTATAGTGCTAAACATTCAATTGACATCTTAAGAATAAATTGTTTTATATGATATATAAAGAACATTTTTGGTTACTCTGAGAAAACTTTTAAAAACATTAGACAACAATGTAAGAATGTTATCTGTTATCTGTAGCATGTAAAAGCACCTATAATTTTTAGTTTATTTAGCAGTAAATGAATGAGAACAGTTGGGTCAAATGTGCGAGTGGTTGTGAGTAACCGCACAGTGCCCATGATAACATCACTTCACTGCACTTCTATAACCTCATTGGCCCTTCTACTGATGTGGGAAGTGCTTGATCAGCAGAACAACAGTGTTATTGCTCACCCGACTCAAGGCTAAGGGGGGAATATCACTCGCACTGCAGTTTGAACAGGAACCTGTTGAGAGCTAATTTTTTAAGATAGGAATTTTGGGTTTTCATGAGCTGTATGCCAAAATCATCAATATTAAAACAACAAAAAGGCTTGAACTACTTCAGTTGTGTGTAATGAATCTAAAATATATGAAAGTCTAATGTTTATCAGTACATTACAGAAAATGTAATCACAATATGCTAATTTTCTGAGAAGGACCTGTATTAGATTTTGAAAGGACACAACTGAGATAATGTAATCCATGTCAAAAATATTCTCTGTAAAATTAAGTTGTTAAACATCAATTTAAAAATATTAGTTACAGGTTCTGACATTTTATGAATATACTTGTTTTTTAGTGTTCACAGGAACCACATATTTATGTAAAGCTTTGCAACAATGCAACATTGTAAAAAGTGTTATTTGAACATAATATAAATAAGATTTTTAGCTTCTATAGAAAATGTCATCAGATAATATCGCTTTGTGTGAACACATTTTTTTCATTAGTTAATACAAAATCAGAAAAAGATTTATTGCCAAGCATGCTTGCACATACAAGGAATTTGTTATTGTGACAATTGCTTCCAGATAAAAACACACATATGTATGGATGGACAGAAAAAAATAAACAAATCAAGAAATAAGTAGTATGTACAGTAGTGCTATTGGTGATACAGTAACAATAAATTTAAGGTTCCCTTTCAGGAACTCAAGCTGCGTCTGCTAGACGTAGAGCAGTCCTAACCACAGTCAGGAGAGTGACAGAAAGCCAGTCACACACTGTAAATCAGTTTCAATAATTACTAGGCCTCATGGCAGCCACTCTCAATGTTGTTCCATCTGGCCTGCTGCACATAAGGCCCTTACAGTGGTGGCTCAAAACCAAGGGGTTGTCCCCGAGGGGCAATCCTTTCCATCAGATAAAGATCACGCAGGGAGGATATGTACCTTAGGTACGTACCTTAGATATATGGAAGAAACCTTGGTTCCTTACAGAGGGCCCGGTACTGGGAGATCACGGTCGCCATGTCACCCTAGCAACCGATGCATCCCTTACCGGTTAAGGGGCAGTCATGAGTGGCCGCTCAACCCTAGGTCTTTGGGAAAGTCACCAGCTGTCCTGGCCTATCAATCTCCTGGAGATGTTGGCAGTGTTCCATGCTCTCAGACATTTTCTCCCAGACCTGTTACACCACCATGTGCTCGTTCGCACTGACAGCACAGCAGTGGTTGCTTAGATCAATCATCAGGGAGCTCTGCGTTTGCGCCCTCTTTTCAAATTGGCATGCCAGATCCTTCCCTGGTCTCAGGGCAAGCTGTTCTCTCTCAGAACAATTCATATCCCTTGCTGTTACAATAAGGGATCTGGGGCTACTCATCTCATCAAAAATCTACTCATCTGGGGCTGGATGCTCTGGCACACACATGGCCGAGGCTACGTCTGTATGCCTTCCCCCCAATCGCTCTCTGATATGCCTAGATGCATTGGTCCACTCGAGTATGGTTCTCAGATCTGATAGATCTATTAGACGGGTCTCTGTGGGAGATTCCCATCAGGAGAGACCTTCTTTCTCAGGTGGAGGGTGCCTTCATACACCCCCACCCAAAGCTACAGAAGCTGTGGGTGTGGCCCTGAGGGGGCACAACTCCTAGCTTCTGGTCTCTCAACTGAGGTTGTGGAGACCATTTTACAATCTAGAGCTCCCTCTATGAGGAAACTTTATGCCCTCGTAAAGGAACTTTATTTTCAATTTATGGTACAGAGGACACCAGCAAGACCCAGTCTTGAGCGAAGGTGGGTGACCTTCAGGCTCTCTCTGTAGTGCCTTCCTTTTTGGACTTTGCACCCAGTTTGGTCAAAGCCTTTTTTTAAAAAGGTTTTGTCCCTAAAGTACCTTGTACCATACTACAGCCGGTCGTACTTAAAATCTTTTGTCCTCCTCCCTTTTGGGAACATGACCAGGGGATAAACCATATGTGTCCAGTGCGAGCTTATGTCCACAGAACTTCCCTGTGGAGGAAAACTGAACAACTTAATGTTTGCTTTGGGAATCCTAAACACGGACTTTACGCTACCAAGCAGACTCAAAAATGTTGGATTTCGCATTGCTTATGAGTCCTCTGGTTTCCCCTGTGTGTTGTTTGCCTGGAAGGAAAGTGTGAGTTGCCAGTGCACACATTTCACCCCCAGAGGACTCTCTTCGAGGAGGAAGTCTTCGTTAGTGTTCCCCATGGTGCTGGTCCCACTTATGTTGAGGCACAACGGAGGATGTATTTCCATGGGACTCACAGTTGGACTTAGATGGAAGAGAGATGGGTCCTGCCATATCTCATTCCTCACCCACTACTTTTCCCCAGGGGGAGGGCTCATCCTTATGCCTCTCTTCTAGGAAGAGGAAGAGAGCGTGTAGGAGCCCTCTGTGTCTCCTAAGTATGAGGAGTTAGTGGAGGTTATTACTCGTGCTGTGGCCAAATTAAATATAAGTTGGCCCACCGAGCAGCAGGCTTGGCTACATAAGAAGCTACTAGATGCCTCCCCTTCTTTGAGGATCTTCACACTGAGGTGTCCAGGTCCTGGGAGAAGCTATCTTCGGCCCATAATTTCAGCCTTATATGGCAACATGGTAGGGCTGCCCGAGCATGGCTATAAGGCGATGCCTCGGATAGAGCAGGCTCTAACCAGCTACCTGTCCACTGGTGAGGCATCGTTGCTGAAGGCTCCATCCCTGCCCTCTTGAGCTTTAAAAACTACATTTGAGCTTGGGGACAGGGGGTACATGGCAGCAGGTCAGGCTGGTCTGTCAGGCTGTAGACACACCATGGGCGTGCTACAGGCCTATCAAGCCGACCTGTACGGGCTTCACAACCGAGGGTGTGAGTAATCTTAGAAGGACCGCTGACCTCTCCTTGTGGGCCACCAAAGAAACCACTCGTGCTATTGGCCATGGAGAGGCATCTGTGGCTGACCCTGTCGGATATAAAAGGGAAGGACAGTCTTTTCATTTTGGATGCCCCGCTTGAGACTTCTGGCCTGTTTGGCAACTCGGTAGACTCAGTTGTCAACAGATTCCAGGAGGCTCGTAAGCAGACATTCCAGCAATTCCTCCCTCACCACTCTCTATCTCTGGGCTGTTAGGCGGGAACAGCCCCACCCATGTACAAGCTCCTCATACAGGCATGGACAGAAGCAATGCGTCACTTTCTGTTCTGTTTTTCCCCTTAAGTGTGCGAGTTTGGTGGGGCTTATCCTCTAACCCTGATAAGTCTAGACAGGATCTGAGGACAGTCTAAGATGATTTCTAAGAAAGCTTCAAGGAAGCAGTCCTGACTATCCTCAGTCAGGACCTCAGAGGGTAGCCCCACCAATGAGTACTAACATTGCTCTCTCCTACTCAGGGCCCTCTGGAGGCCAAACTGTTAACCCTGCGACCTCTGGTGCTTCAGGGTGCAGCAGCCTGAGATATTGGTTGCCTCCAGTGTTTGCCAAAACCAGCAGACATGGTGTGGAGGTCACTCCTTTCAGGCAGGTCAGATCGAGGTCTCCCTACAGAAATCTCTTTACAGGGCTCGGATCAATGCACTCAGAACGTACTAGAGGCCAGTCTTGAGAGACTGGTACCCTTAAAAGACTATCTGGCAGCCTGGAAAGCACTGCCTCAGTGTCGCAATGGGTCCTGAATTCTTAGGCGTTAGTTATGGAAAAAGAAGTAGAGACTATTTTAAGGAAGGAGGCTTTAGAGTTAGTTCCTCCTCAAGTCAGGGAATCTGGGCAATATAGCCACTATTTCATAATTCCAAAGAAAGATGGGGGATGCGTCCTATCTTAGATCTGCATCTTTTGAATCGCTCAGTCATGAAACTGAGATGCTCACTGTGAAGCAGGTCATGAATCAAATCAGATCCAAGGACTGGTTTTTCACGATAGATGACTTATCTCCTCTCTCGAGACTGTGCAGTATCCCCTCTGGTTCTGTCTAGCTCATCCAACTCCTCTGGGGCTGGATGCTATGGCACACATGTGGCCCCAATTTCCCCCAATTGCTGTGCTCCCAGGAGTTCTGGAAAAGATACACCAAGATGTGGAATCTGTGCTCCTAGTGGCTCCACATTGGCTCACTTGAGTATGGTTGTCAGATCTAATAAAATTATTACATGGTTCTCCATGGGAGATTGCCATTAGGAGAGACATTCTTTTTCAGGCAGTGGGAGTGGCCATCTTACACCCCCGCCCAGAGCTCAGGATGCTGTGGGTGTTGTCTCTGAGGGGGTGCAACTCTTAGCTTCTGGTCCCTCAACTGAAGTTGTAGAGGCCATCCTGCAATCCAGAGCTCCCTTTACGAAGAAACTTTATGCCCTGATGTGGAAACTATTCACTTCAAAGTGCAAATATGCACCTGCATATTTAGACTTTGCACCCCTTTTGGCCAAAGCCTTGTTATATCCGAGACAGGGTTATGTCTCTAAATAACCATCTACTGTATTACGGCCTGTCGTGCTTCAGGCCTTTTGTCCTCCTCCCTTTAGGGAGCATGACCAGGACACACCAAATCATGTGTCTCTAGTGCGAGCAGGAAGGAGGAAGGCTGATCAACTTTTTGTCTGCTTTGGATCTAAGCACGGATTTCAGACGTGATTCGCATCTCATATGAGCCCTCTCTTTTCCCCCCACATTAAGGGAACAAAGGCTCACTCTACTTGGGGTATGGCTGCCTCTAAGGCCTTTATCTATGACCTAGATATCCGAGACAAAGTTAAAATGCTTTATTTTTAATTTTCTATTTACATCATCCAAACTATGTATCAAACTATGTAATGAATAAAAAAAATGCAGCAGTTTGTATTCCAAAAATATTTTCTATCCTTTCTGATAATGGTTGTCTTAAAATATTAACTTAATTTTTATTTTATCTGTCCTCTGTTTATTATCTATACATCACTTTTGTAAAAAATATTTTGTCAAATAGCACATCCACTAACCAATCTCAGTCCATTTAGTGTTTGTGTTGGTGCAACAGTTGGTGCACCTAAATTAAAAATGTCACAAATGTGCTGTCAAAGTCTTGTTTACAAGGTTAAAACTTTTGTTTGAGACATGTAAGGAATATATCCTTGAGCACACTTGTTTATTACCTTCCATGTATAAAAGTAAAGAACTTGTCATTTTACATCAGTCAGGTCTTCTCTTTATGTCTAGGTAGGCAGTTTCTTGACAAGAATAGCCAACTGCAAAGTAGACCAACCTTATACAGTAGGTATGATAGATTTGGCTCTATGACCCTTATATGTCACAAACATAAGCATTTGTCTTAGCTATCTTTTCCACAATGACAACCAAAGACTAATCCACTGAGATTATCTGATGAGATTATTACTTGTCACTGAGATTAACCTTTTAATGTAGACAAAATGTTACCCAAAATGATTTGCTGTATCCTCTTGTGACCATAAAGGATCAGTTTTACTGTCTCCTCCTGTTTCTTAGCTTGTGAGGAGTCTTGTTATCACTGATTCCTGAGGTGCAAACACCTATGTAAGAGCTTGTTTTCCTGTTTAAGATTAGATAAAATCTGTTACTTTAATGCATTATGAAGCACAAACCCACTGGTTAAAAGAAGGGTTTAACGGGTTGCCCTGTGTGTGATTGAATGTCTTTGTGCTGCACAGATGCTCAGATGTGAGTGATGCTGTGGCCAAGTGATGTGTTCAGTGGCACCAGTCTTTGCTTGGTACTGTCATCACAGATGCTTAAAACCTTACAGATGGCTGGTCACCAATCCCAGACCAACTGATGCCTGACTCTAAAGAGGACACAATAAAGAGCTGTTCTCAAAATATGACGGAAGCTTTTACAAATTATGTGATGTGTGGGATTCTGGTGGGTTTAGAGAGGTTTTCATTTTGAGCACAGATTTTTTTAACTGTGCTCAAAACTGTTGCATCAATATTGGTGTTGTTTTTTTACAAGGTAATTTACACCTTATTATTGTCATTCATTTGTTTTTATTGTATCTTTCACAATGCCGCATTGTTGCAAAGCAGCTGTACACATCTCAAAAGATAGCACAGAACCTTGACCTATATAATGCATTGTAATCTCTAGTGTTAAAAATGTAGTTTTTCTGTAAGATGTACATAAGTAACACTAATTAACTTCTATCCTAAAATTGTGATTCTTTTAGAAATAGCATGTGTAACATTAAACCAAGCAAGCCTTTCCTAATTTTGTGAGAACAATTTTTAGTAAATCACATTAAAAATGAGTTTTATATGTAGAATTTGCATTAATACCAGTGAAACAGTATAATAAAGTGTTATTTACAAAATATTTAGTTACAAAATATATTTGATTTACAAAAAGAAAAAATGGTAAAAGAGTCAAGTGTACAGTTTGAAGTGTACAGTTTTCCAACTACAAACTTGACTATTTCACTGTTCATTTATTTGTTTTTTTTTACTATAATGTATAAAACATTATGCAGGGCCAGTTCTCCCCTGGCATAATGAAGCTGCAGTCGGTAACTGTGTTAGTTAAAAGAAAAGCTTTATTTATTATCCTCAAGTATATTGTTAGATTTCATGGCAGAGGAAAGTTCACAGGGCAAAACATTTTTCTGTTATTATGTAGATTTTGGGACAGATATGATGGACACATTCTTGATCAGCTCTGTAAGGTCACTGAGTGAATACAGGCATTGCAGATCAGTGGCAAGTTGGTGGCAAGTTACTGAATAAATGTATAAAGCCCTAACAGATAATGTCACTTCTGAGAAAAGACAAATATACAGTGTTCGCGAAGCTTGCACTTTACATTTTGAGATTATTTTTAGTTAATCATATTTTCTGTGAAAATTGATTAAAAGGATTTTTGACAGTGAGTGTTGTTGGACAATTGATCTGCAATGGCATGCATTGTGGTAGGTGTGACTATGCAAATTTTCTGCAGTGAGATGCATGCACTGGGGGTGTGGCCATGAAATGTCAGTGAGATGCAGACAGACAGACTTGGTCACGTTTACTTGTCTTCTGTGTGGCCAGTCATCCTCTCTCTCTCTCTCTCTCTCTCTCTCTCTCTCTCTGTCTCTCTCTCTCTCAGATGGCAGCAAACGCTGAGATAAACAGTGATTCTGAGGTATGTTTGCACACTTGTTTTTGGTGGATGTTGAATGTGAGATTGTAGTTGCATGATGAATGTGTGTGTAGTGGAAAGAGTCAAAAATGTAAATAACAGCAGTTGTTAACTTATTATAAAAAAAGTGTCAGACATTTCTGGAGAGGTTGAGCTTTGATTTTGGTGTAATCTTTAGCCTGTTAATAGAGATGAATGAGCCTTAGCATAAGGACACGTAGAGACACGTGGTTGGCTTATTTGACTCTGTTGTCAGTTTAGGTATTTCCCTGGCATCTTCCTGGCCACACTCTAGCAACCATTTAGAGCACCTTAGCAACCTTATTTTACAAATATTTTTTATTTTAGTACATTTATTATGCTAAATTATAATAGCATTATGCTAATGAATGTTAAAACATGCTAGCATGTTTAATTGTGCTAGCAACATGGTAACATCATGTTATAACATGAAAACATCATGCTAAAACATGTTAGCAGCATGCTAAACTTGCTATCATCATGTTAAATGTTTTAAGGTCCTACTTAAATGTCCTTGCATCATGCTAATCATTGTTAAAAAGTGTAAGCTTAACGTAAAACATATTAACATTATGGTACAAACATGCTAAAGTCATGACTTTTAAATACGCATACCATGGATTTTTAAAAACTCCTTGGGACTTTGTTATTGTCACTAATATAGAATATTAAAAATTGTAAGAGGATAACTTTATTTTTATTTATATTGTGATAAAGTGACAACTATGCATAGTTTTTCTTAGAAGCACCTGGTGGCAGTGAAGTGCTTGAGCACATCATTGCTGCGTGTAGCTATATTTTTCTGTTTTATTTTTTTAGCATTATTGTGTTCTTTATAATTTTATAGATCATAATATCCTGATATTTAATTGCTGATATTTGTTCCCTGGCAATACTAGATCCAGAGAATATTAGTGTTCTTGCTGTATATGACATTCTTAGTGCACTTTGAAATGTATATTGAAATGTAATGTATTTCCATACTGTTGAATGTGGCTTTTAAGGAAAAGGTCATAGATCTTGAGTCATAATAGTTTTTTACTAAATTGAATGTGGCAATATGATGTAGAATGTGCATTCACCTGTAGCATCACTTACTCACACACACGGCCTTGAGCATGGCCCCTAACCTTGCTCTTCTGGTGCTGCAGTCTTAGCTGCCCACTGCTTCGGGTGTGTGTGTTCATGACTGGCAGTGTCATTACTCCTGTAAAACCTCTATCTGGACTGTCTGTTTGGTTTGTCTCATGTTTGCACATATTTGGAGTTCCTGTGCTTGTTTTGTCTAGTGTTACCTGTCTGTAATTAGTCAATGATTTTGTTTGTTTTATAAGTTGGCTCTTGTCTAGTCCTTCTTGTCTGGTATAAACGTTTGGTTTTCTGTTCCTGCTATGTCCTGCCTTGTTCATGCCTTGTATCGTTTGTGGATTTATTGATTAAAACTTAATGTTGTAATTGTGTAAAACTTTGTTTAATTGAATTCAGCATTGTTTCAAGCCTGTTAACTAAGAGCACCCCGTGACAACTCCTCGCCAGTGATGGGTTAAATGCAGAGGTCACAGGGCATTTGTAAGTTTGTGAAAAAATGCCCAATTTGCTTTTTGGCATAACTTTATCATATAAATCACGTATTTACTTTTGTTTACATTTTCATGGCTGTTGTCCCATCAGTAGCTCTATAGATTGATGCTAGCTAAACAACAATATTGATAATGATAACTAATTGTATAATATAACTAACTGTGATTCTGAAAATATAATAGAAATTTAGCCCATACACCTTCAGTGGGATTTAGAAACCTGGATCTGTCCTGATTTGTCTTTTTTCCTCTCTCAGTGATAGAAGACCCATAAATAGTGTATTGGGGGATGGGTTTTGAGATCTAGGACATGCACTGAAATTCGTTAATCTTACTCAAATGTGTGTCAGTTGTGTCTGAGATGTTTTAAGACTTTAATACCAAGTATAATCACACAAGTTTATGTTACCTCATGCTTGGTAGTTTATAATACCAAGTTTATGTTACCTCATGCTGGATGCATCCAACACAAATCACTGACTTTAAATTCAGACTACAGTGGGACATATTCTAGTGTGTGTGGTGCTTCCTCATGCCTCAGTGGTGTTCTGAGGGCGTTATAGCAGGTTCTTATATGTTCTGAAGGACTACCAGCTAGGGCCCTGCTAGCTGATTGTTACTGTGTTTGTACACAGTTGCTCACTAGCCATAAACAAAAGACTCCACTTTCAGTCTCTACATAATTCTGATCTGCAAAAAAATTTATATACAAATAGTGAAAATAAAAAATACATAAAGTAAACTGCAATTTACAAGTTACAGGGAGTGTATTGACTTGTTCAACTAAAATAGTCTGGAGAAAGGCTGAAAGCACTCTATTGATCTGTGGTGCCCGAGGCGTTTCATTTTCAATAGTGCCCATAAAGGAGAGTCACGTTAAGGGAAATCCACCCTGGTCTACAGCCTCTTCCTGTACAAAGACTGAAAAACTGCTGAACCTGACTTATAACCACAATTATAGTAAACAACATTAGCTAAATTGAATGTGGCTGGTAGTTTTGCTGTCAGAGCGAATCACCCAGACAGTGGAGATAATTGAGGAGAAGGGTGTCAAACTAAAGCTGAGTATCAAAGATTTGGAGAGAGAGGTTTTGGAGAGATGTTTTATTATTCAAAGATTCATTAGCGACTAGATAATGCCATATAGATTAATAGATAAAAACACAGTTTGCTAATATTGCGGAAATGGGTATTTTGCATATTACTTATGTGAAGTGATTATTGTAATGTGGTTTCACTCTGGGACAGGTTTAGTGGTTCAGGCACTCTGACAGCTTGTTTGTCGATAATGCTGTGGTAGAGGCTGGTGCTGAGTGATGCCCTGGGGCAGCGGGTCAGCAGGGCAGTTCGATGCGGTTGAAGGACACCATGTCCCAGTGTTGTGGTATAAAAGCTCAATGAGTCAATGAGCTGGCCACTGGGTCTTGAGCGGGGAATGAGGGAATGAGGAGCTGGTTTCAGCAAGGCAAGAAGTCTCGACTGTTTCATCTTCCCAGAGGTCTTTCAGGTGAGATTCTGTCTGCAGGATTGCAGAAGAGAATTCATGGCTTCATGCTCAGACAAAAAACTGTATCTTTACCTCTTTTTGTTTCTTTTTTCTGTCAAAGAGAAACTTGATGCTGTACAGTTTCAAAGGCTGGATCTGCTGTATTAAGCTGTAGGTTAAAATAGGTCAGTAAAGCTCATGGTGATGTGGAAATAGATCTACAATGTGTATTATAAAGCAGGTTACCATCAACCTATATGTGAAACTCATAATTAGTGCCATTTGCTAAAACAAGCATCACTATATATTTTGAGTGGTTGCTAACAGGATCAGGTCAAGAGATCTGCTCAAGTAAAAATCAAGGTCATGTTTTAAAGAGTTTATCAAATTTTAGTTTTACAGGTCAGGTCAGACAGTTGAGAGTTCTAATGTAATCTACTGCATCACAGAAAACAGTCAAGACCTTCAGCCAGTGTTTCCTGTGGTTTGATGTCTTTTACATTTGATGCTGATTTATTTTGATTTAATAATTAAAAAAACAAAACAAATTAGTCTGCTAAACTTTAACTGATTCTGTTTTTAGCATAATGGACCACACACTGTATCTTTGTTGTGACAAACAAAAATGAGAAAACTGTTGTATTTAATTTATATAACAATAATCATAAAACACATTAAAATCTAAAATAATCTAAAGCCAAAATCCTCACATATTTGATATTTCTGAAGGTATCCAAGTAGGTGGCTTTTTTTGCACACTGGCTTCTTCTGCTTTTACACCCAATGGCAGCATCAGGACCTCTTGCATTTAATTATTAAGTTAATTTAATAATTTTCGTCTTTTTCTCAACATTTCCCCACCCTTTCCACTGTGTTGTCCCTTCACCTCACACCTAAATCCTTCCACTGCCCCCTGTAATCTGGTGGTCCCACCTTTGAATGCCCCCTCAACATGCCCCTCACTCTTGTTCTTGGAGGTAGCAGAGTGTACAGTGGCCCCAGTAGCTATGGAGGACAGCGACCATGAAGTTGACTCTGCATCAGATGAGCAGGACTCTATGCCAGCATCCCCTGAACCCAGGGTGTTTGCAGAGGAAAAGGTACTGATACCTCACCCCTCTACCCCTGAGTGGCCCCTGGAAGGCCTCTGACCTCTCTTACTGACACTTACTGCCAAGGCCTCTTCAGGATTTGAGCGTTTCACTTTACCTAAAACGTTTTCATGGTTGAAACATCCCTGCCTTGGTTGAAACAGCTGTAACCAACCTAAAACAGACATTTTTATAATCGTAATTCAAATTCAATTACAGAGATCAAGATTTCTCACTGAAATGCTGTAACATAACTGTTCTAGTAAGCATTAACTTTAACCTTACTGCAGTCCAATATATTATTTATCAGTACATATTTTAGTGTGGTGGAGGAATAGGATACTGTCAGACCATTGTGTTCAGTGTTTAGTTCTACACAAGTGTTGGACATGCCCAGTAACACACACAGATCTGTAGTGTGGTGGATACACTTCTACATGTGCTGTTTTTCTAAAAACTTTGCAGGGTTGTTGTTTCTTTCATTTTTAACCTGTCATGTGAACATTTGTTTGTTGTCGTTTCCTCTAAATCTGGTGTGGAAATATTCTTATCTGATTTCTCTCAGTTATGTTCATCACAGTATTATAATATGCTGTATACTCTTTCACTTTTACATTAGCCCAACATCAGCAATGTTGATTCCTTTGGCTCTTTATACAGGTCATGACATCATCTTTCTTTCAATCAATCAGCTTTTCACACTCAGTTAGGCTAGAAACAGTGATTTATGTACTGTACATTGTTCAGTGTGTTTCATGTACGTTCACATTTATTTGAACATCCTTGTCAAAGTTCTTTAACATATTGCTGTACCATGGTACTAGTTTCTTTCCAAATATAGTCTGTTTGTAGTTGCTACATGAAAACTGTGTATCCTGGTCTTTTGTCCACCAAAGCAATCAAACAAATAAAAGGAGGAAGGAAGATTTTAGAAGCTGTTTAAATAAGATCACATATGACTTACTGAAGTAGTAAAAGATACTATAGTAACTGTAGACATTTATAGTAACTGTAGGTATGGTTATTATGGTTATTTATGTAAAAGTGCGCAAAATGTATGTTTGTTTAATTATTAAAGAGTCTATTCTCTTTTTTTCTCTGTTCCATAACCTTTACATTCTGTACCAACCTGCTTTTACAACCATTTACCTGTATGTTTAAC
The DNA here is from genome assembly GCA_036877545.1 of Yasuhikotakia modesta. Classification (NCBI taxonomy): domain Eukaryota; kingdom Metazoa; phylum Chordata; class Actinopteri; order Cypriniformes; family Botiidae; genus Yasuhikotakia; species Yasuhikotakia modesta. The sequence goes on along the minus strand of JBAJNP010003065.1, from coordinate 9,234 downwards.
CCTGACCCCTCTAAACCTTACTTGATTCCTCCCGGCCCCAGCACTTCTCTAAGGAAGACTCTGAGGATTCAGAGCTGGAGAACATCATGAGACATCACCCACCCAGAGAAGCGAGTCCCTTCGCCCATCCTGGGCACCATAAGGGTGATGGGGAGTGTTATAGCAGGCCCCACACCCCAGGAACACCCACATTCCTTAAGCCTGAAGGGGCACCAAGGGGCCCAGAAGAGTTAAATCATGAGTCCAAACCCGGGGCTCAGCGGGGCCATTTAGAGTTTAGCCTGCCATCCCCTGTCAGCCCCTCCAGGCCTAAAAGCCCCTGGGGCTGTTATGACCCGTACTCTGCTGAGGTAATGCACTAGCCAGGGCTAGATCTGTATCAGGACAACACATATGCATTTCAGCCAAAATATCTCCCTAGTTTCAACTTCATCTTGAAATGGCTTAGTTGTAATCTGGAATTATTACCATGTAAATACCTTGATGCATGTTTATGATCATTTGTGGCATATAATATACCAATTTGGTGCCAATTTTCATCATAGTGCCCTATTTTTAAACATAAAACATTGTATTAGCATTTTAATTCAATATGTCATTTATATTATTAGCATATTATTTGCCATTTACTAAAATGTTATGTAAAATCATGGTGTACAAATATCATACATATACTTTAGTATTGAGTAATTACTGAAGTGTTATATGCTAATCTGAATATGGTGACTTGGTATTGTCACTGTACAGATTTTTGTGACACCTATTGAGTTTTATAAGAGTTTTTATTGTTTCTTGATATGAATTAGAAACACTGACCTAAACTACAGAAGTTTTCTGTAATTTTTAGTAACAGGTTGTGAGTCTGTGTTTAATGTGCAACTTGCTTTTGGCTGTATGGGTTTACATGGCACTAATTAAGGTGGATTCTTATGTTTGTCAGTTAATATAATTAAGGAGGTAAAGGCTGTTTTGGGTTTATTACTCCTCCCCACCTTCAGTTCAGTTAAACCATCATAAACCACAGAGATTCTGTAAGATTTAGTTGGGTATCAGGAGATATCATCTATAAACACATTTTGTATTTCTTTTATTTTCTAATTTCATTTTACTTGTTTTCTGTTTATTCAAATTTTCTGATAAGTATTTTTATTCTCTATCAATTTGACTCTGTTTGTATCTCTGTCTTGTTTATTATCAGGATCAGGATAAGGAATATGTGGGATTTGCAACTTTGCCAAATCAGGTTCATCGTAAATCTGTGAAAAAGGGCTTTGACTTCACTTTAATGGTAGCAGGTAATGATAGAATCACTGATCACAACCAAAAATGAAATGAAAATTGTGTGGAATAATTTTAGGTAATGGTGTTTATTTGTCGCAGGAGAGTCAGGTTTAGGGAAATCCACCCTTGTCAACAGTCTATTCCTGACAGATCTGTACAAAGACCGAAAACTGCTGAATGCTGAGGGTAAAGCTGTCTCACACAACATACTGTATAACCACAAATATAGTGAATAATATTAGCTAAGTCTGTTTAGACGAGAGTAAAAGGAAAAAGAAGACCAAATTGCAGATAAAAGGTCTGGTGAATATTTGCTCTTGCTGAATGTTACATTGTTCTAATGGCTGGTGGTTTTGCTGTCAGAGCGGATCACCCAGACAGTGGAGATCACCAAACACACAGTGGACATTGAGGAGAAGGGTGTCAAACTAAAGCTGACTATCGTAGACACGCCAGGATTTGGAGACGCAGTTAACAACACTGAGTGGTACAGTGAGAGCTTCATGACTTCTCTTACAATGGTCCATTTCCATATATCATTCCATATATAATAATTAATATTTAATATTAATATAATATTTAATATTTACCCCCTTTATNATATTATATTATATTATATTATATTATATTATATTATATTATAGGTAATATATATATATTGTTTTACTGTTCTATTGTTAGGGTTTAAAATTGACTAATATTTATTGACATGTTATTCACTTATGTCTTTAAATTAGCAATTGATGTTTTTTCAGCTGGAAGTCAGTGGCGGATTACATAGACCAGCAGTTTGAGCAGTACTTCAGAGATGAAAGTGGACTAAACCGCAAAAATATTCAGGACAACCGCGTCCACTGCTGCCTGTACTTCATTTCACCCTTCGGACACGGGTAAGAGCGCCATTGTCATTATACACACAGATCTGGTCAGACCTTCTCAAGTATTTGCAAGAAGGTAAAAAGTGTGTAACACAGGTATGTTAATGGTAAGGATGAAACAATAAAGCAGTTTAGCATACTTTAATGTAGTATGTATAATAATAAATGATTGTTTAAAGACAATACCAGGAGTTTTAGAAGTTAGTAGTGGCATGTTTTAAGTATGAATTGGGTTCATTTTGTCAGCAAATTATTTTCACATCATATACTACAAAAATTAACATCCAATAGCAAAACAACATGAAAACAAAATTATAACAATGATCAGAGATTTTAACATTAACAAAATATACAACAGTAGTCTAGTTTACAGTCTTATGAGTCTTAAGAAAAGTAGTGGTGTTCTAGATATGCTGTTGTGTTTTTCTCAGTTTAAGGCCGCTGGATGTGGAGTTTATGAAAGCTCTTCATGAGAAGGTCAACATTGTGCCTGTGCTGGCAAAGGCTGACACTCTCACTCCAACTGAGGTCAAAAAGAAGAAAATCAAGGCAAGTGGCATCCAAACCCATCATTTGTGTATGTATATGCCATAGGTTTACTTACAGTTTTAAACTGTTTCTGCTCATGAAAGATTCGAGAAGAGATCGAACAATATGGGATCAAGATCTACCAGTTTCCAGACTGTGATTCAGATGAGGATGAGGATTTCAAACAACAAGACCAGGAACTCAAGGTTTAGACATTTAAATAGGCAGGAATTCTAATTAATGGTTCAGTTGAGATGTTAGTTTGTTGTGTTCCTATAGGACAGTATTCCCTTTGCAGTGATTGGCAGTAACACAGTGGTGGAGGCCAAAGGCAAGAGGGTTCGAGGCCGCCTGTACCCCTGGGGAATTGTAGAAGGTATAGCTGGTTACAGCGAGACAATACACAAACATACCTCAAAAACTGCCCAAAGTATAGAAAAAAACTGCTATTGAAAAACCCAGTGAAACTGTAAACATCCTTTACACATAGTGTATTTGAAAAGATTCTGAAAAATTTCAAATTTAAACTCATTCAGTGAGGAAAAGGTGAAAAAGTGCCCAAATTCATTGTAACTATAAACTTTGTAAATGTAGTTCCTGTTTTTGATACTATAATATATACTTGTCCAAACAGCATTCTAGTCCTGCTAAATTTAACAGTTACGGTATAACGTGTACATGTGTATTGGACAGTGGAGAACCCAGCACACTGTGACTTTGTGAAGTTGAGGAACATGTTGGTACGAACACACATGCAGGATCTGAAGGATGTGACACGGGAAACCCACTATGAGAACTACAGAGCCCACTGCATCCAGAACATGACGCGTATGGTAGTGAAAGAACGAAACCGCAAGTATGTTATTCTAACTTTAAGAGCATGTATCTTCGCGACCATTCATTTGTCCTGTAATTCTGTTTCTTTGTGTGTGTGTGTATGTGTCTGAGCAGCAAACTGACACGGGAGAGTGGCACAGATTTCCCGATCCCCATGGTACCGGGCGTTGCTGACAATGAGACAGAGAAGCTGATTCGAGAGAAAGACGAGGAGGTACGGCGTTCTTCCTGCCCAGATCAACATGAACAAATGCATCATCACAAGCCGAGCTCAGATCTGGAGCCGTGTGTGGACCCCCACACAGACCCCGAACCTAACACTGACCCTCACCCAAAAGGGTTGTGATATTTTACAATGGTTTTGTTGAGCCAATCCGACTTAAGTGGTACTGTATATTTAACCACTTAACACCAGTATGGAACAATGGTGCCCCCTGCATTTAAAAAAGCCTGCACAGCTGTGGCACTTTAGTCCTTGACCCCACCAAAAATAAACGTCACTCAGATACATTCAATATAATATAATATAGTATTAGTTTTTTTTGTCTAAAAATAGGTAAAAAAAGGCCACTTTTCCACCCTGTTTAGTACTGTGATTATAAAAGCCAGATTTGTGTTTCCTTTTAAGAACTTTTGAGTGTAATCATTAATGTGCGATTGGCGACTGTGTGAATTTGTTTCTTTTGCATCTGGTCTGGGGATGTCACATATCCAGCCATCTCACAAACATTTTCTGGAAATTGATATATAAATGCTTTCATTAATGATAGGGAGGTTGTTTAAGCTATGAAATTTGCAGGATGTATTAATGATACAAAGACCTCTTATATGGCAAGCGATCAAGAGAAATGTGATTCCTCATGTCATGACCCCTATAAAAAGAGATGCGTTTAATTTGCCATGAAAATAGTCATAACTGAAAAATATTTTTTAAGTGTAAAGCAAAATATGACATGCAAGTGCATGACAATTATAATGCAGTTTATCCTAAAATTCCTGCAAAATTCCTGGAAAGTTTACAGTCTAGAACTGATAGAGCATTATAGTGTTTCTTTATTCTTATAATTATTTTCTTATAATTATTTTAATTACTCTAATGTTTAATATATTCTGGGCAATTAATAAAGGAATATGTGTAGATTATAAACAAGTGAGTTTTAATACAACACTATTCTACTCCAGTTTTCACATCAAGCAGAAAAATAATGGAGAAAATAATGCATTTGAAACCCACATTAATATCTTACAAACACTGTTGGCATGATTTTACAGTCTACGCCTGCATTCACACACTGCTCTCAACAATCAGCAAACAATCATCAAACAATTCAGCTTATACAAAAACATTCCTAAAATTCTTGATTCTGATTGATAATGTAATGGCAGTGAAGTAGTTTCCTGTTGAATTTCAAATCTATCTATCCCTGTTCTAAACAAATTAATAACAGTGGCTTGGCCTGTTTTAAGAAAATATATAAATGCCACAGTTTACAAATGTGGTTTGGACATGGAAACAATAACTGTAATAAACAATGTTTGTACAGTCTGTATACACAGCATATAGAACAGAGGTGTTTAGAATATGCAGAACACTGGTTAAGGAGCAAACCTGGATGACCTTGATATATAATATACACAGTATATAGGAATGTACATGCATTCCTGCATTTTTCATAAAAAATTTAGTATAATTATATTCATGTATAATTTGTAGGAAAATGAGGATTGATGCCTGCACGTTGACCTATTAGTAACATTGATTGCGGTTAATATGCATATTACATAAAAAAGTATTGATTTGTGCAGACGTTTATTTGTCTGTGGTCACCATTGTAAAGTTTAGTGATGTTCCCTGAAGGCTTTTGTATTGATGGCTTCAGTTCATCAATGTGATTGGATATGCTGGATCTCTGTCACACATCTCAGGGCAGCCTGTTGTCATAGTGATCCGCAGTATGGGTTAATCAGTTTAATAGTGCAACATATTTAACCATTTGTCCTCTTTTTCTTTGTAGTTGCGACGAATGCAGGAGATGTTGCAGAAGATCCAAGACCAAATGCACACACAGAAAGAGACGTATTAACAGCAAGATCCGCCCCCTTGACCTCAACCAGCAGGCCGGTGTTGCCCATTTCCCCATTAAGTAATGTTGTAGACACTGTAGATCTCTAAACCCACTAGATCTGGGCTGCTAGTGTGACGTCCATTACAATGAAGACCATTTATGAATCTCATAAAAACAGGTCCAGCGCATACTAGGCCTACACCCAATGACCAAAAAGATTTATTTTTTTGCAGGAACAAATTGTATATTTAAGTTAATATTTAGGCATTATGACATAATTATCAGGATAATGAAATATTTAAACACCTAAGGCAGTGCAAAAGCTACTCCCATGATGAATTTTAATATGTTGCATTGTCTTATTGTTATCTTTTTCATTAAAGTCATAATTAGCCTTGATTATGCAAAATTTCCATAATTTTGTTGTATAACATTGTGAAATATAACTCAGGCATGTCAGTAATTTTGGTGATTATGGAGGACAGTCAGTACAGTTGATAAAATATAGTGATGTGTTCCTTTTGGGTCTTTCTGTGAAGGGTGTGATTTAAGAGGACTGTTAAAGCAACAAACCTATAACCACTGTTCTTCTCCATTGTTTGTTTGTCCCCCAAGATATGCTCAATATATAATAGACTATAATTATTTAATTGTTTTCTACAATGTTATTAACAATTTTTTTTCATATTGTAATGGTTTTTTGTATGTCTATACAAAACTTCAAAACGGCTTCGTTTCTAAATGAAAAAATCTTTTATTTTCTTATTGGTGATAAGTACTGCAGAGACATATTTTTGTTAATAAGGCATTAACATGTGATTTCTTCTCTGGGCCTTTAGAAAACTTTTCTCAGCTGATATACCGACATTATGATGCAGATACTAAAAGTAAAATGTCTGTTATAGACTCATACAAAATATATATTTTCCCATATCATGTATTTTCTTGGATAATATTAGTGACACAACAAATACTATTAAATAAGAGTCTTACTGTTTGTTGTAATAGGTAAAAGAAGTAAATGAATAAACACATTTACTACAGAAGCTAATTTTCCACTGTCATATCTGATTTTTATCACATAATAGTGTAATACTATATTCAACAAGACTTTAATGTTTCCTCATGGTAAGTCAGAATATGTCCATAATCATTTTTATAGGTCAATGGCCTCTAACTACATGGGAAATGTAATATATAAAAAGACATTACAGGTGCTTTGTTGGTACCAAGTCAAGGTCAGTAATGATATTAATTTTGTTGTTGTTCTGTGATTATTTTGATTCAGTAGCTGCAGCTCAATGTTCTTATTTGCCGTGTTTTAAAATGTTTTGTATTAAATGTCACTATTGTTTGTTTTATTTATTTTTTATTGGATTAAAGACATGTTTCCATATGCTTCTTTAAATTTATATATTGTTTAAACATGGAGTGAGATATTTAAAACAAAAATACAAACTGTTTGGCTGCCTGGTTCATTGTCTGTATGAAGAACATTTTTGATAAATCTTTATTGGGAACAAATTAAATCTGTGTTTTAATGTCATTTTGAATTATATTTTAATATTATTAAAGCTAGAGTGGGCAATTTCATAAAGGCTAGCAAGAGCCAGCGCTGCCTTTTTCTGGGTACCAGGGCTAAAGTTGCATTGGGACCCCAGTTTTATGCCAGTGATATTCAATTTAGTTGCTAAATGTGTAATCAAATAAATGCTGTAAAAAACATAATACTTGCCTAAAGACCTAAATAAATATGACAAAATGCATTTATAAACCCATACGTGTCCAAAAATTATGCAAATTAATTTAACATTTGCAACAAGCAATAATCTTACAACTCTGACACAACCCAAATAAAATTAACAATATCTCACTCATCGCTAATAGGGCTTCCTAAATGGGTTCTCGAGCTGCATCAAAATGCTGTGGGAACGCTACCAGCTGTTTTGCACTCTGAATCACGTGTCCAATCATTCACTTACAGGCATCACAGACAAAGTGATGTCATGACCAGGAAGCTATAAAAAAAAGTGTTGAGCAACTCAGGTTAACTCAAAAGCTGTTGAATTGTGCGTCCATTGTTTGTCTTTCTGTTCAGAGTCTCATTCCTTACCTGTCAGGTCCTCCACCCTTTCCCTGGGATCGGAAGCACACACTGTGGTTTCTTCCCCCCAAAGAGAGGGATCAGCTCTCCACCTCTCATCAACTGAAGAGCTAGATGTAGAAGGTCACCCACCTGGGGCTCAGTTCTGTCTACTGCACCATTTGGTGCCAGCTGTTTTCCAGGGCCCTCCTGAGACCAGTCTGCTGTCCAGGCCACTTCCTGTGCTTCAGGGCACAGCAGCCTCAAGCGAGTATTTCTTCCAGGTTCCGCCCCAAGAGAAAGCAGACCCAGGGGGCTCACAACCTCTAAGGAGGTCCCTAGAGAATTAAGTTCAGCTGTCTCCTGCCAGGCAACCATTACAGGGCACCGATACCCCTATTTTCATGACTCCAGAAACCAGCCTTGAGAGGCTGGTACCCCTACAGAATTTCCTGGCAGCATGGAAACTACTGCCAAGCAGTGTTGCATGATATATACCAATACTAGAAAGGTATCGCAATACCCTGCCTTTAAAAACGATACAATTTCTCATGTTATTGGTACCAGTACTTTAAAGAGTGACAGCTGTAGTTCAGAGTGTTTCACATTAGGGGTCTGTGTGGGCAGTGCACTGCTTCTGCAACACATTGAGCGTGTGGTGATGAAGAGACATGGCCTGCAAATACAGGTGATCTTGGCAACCGCTCACAGCTTGTACACAAAATTGACACTCAAAGTAAAACATGGACTCATTTTGCTTACATTGCTGACAGTCAGGGCAAACCCACCAACATCACAAAACCTGTCTGTAAGAAATGTTATAAACCAATGCAAGTCAACACATCTAACTTGGCAAAGCATCTTGCTGACAGATATCCCGACTTGTGTAAAGAATTTAAAGACAGGTTAGCGAAGATGATGCTATGCAGTATAATGCTGCGTATGTCCTTAATCAGAATTTAAATGAGCGTAATTACTTTTTGATAAACTGCAAAGAGGTGTATTGAGTCTAAAGACTGCTTAATAAGTGATGTGTGGTTTCAAATATACAGTGCTCAACATAAATGAGTGCACTCCCTTTAAAAAGTATGAATTTAATCAGTAGCTCAATAAACCAAAGAACAATTTCCGAACTTTTCACAAGGCTGAGTTTTATTGAACACTTCTTTAACTACATAACATGAAATTAAGGTTAATAATCTAACTTGGATCACAAAATCTTCAGTTTTAATCAAATTGGTTGAAGCAAAACTGAATACACCCCACAACAAAAACTACTACATCTAGTATTTTGTATAAGCACTGTGATTTTTAAGGACAGCATCAATGGCCAGTCAATTACCTTCACCCTGTTCTTCTTCAGAAATGCAACAGTAGCTCTAGATGTGTTTTGGATCATTGTCATGTTGGAAAAGTGCACAACGACAAGATGCTGCCATCATTCTGTGCACTTTCTTCAGTATATAGCAGTACATTGCTCAGTTCATAATACCATTAATGAAATGCAGCTCCCCAACACCAGCAGCACTCATGCAGCCCCACATAAGGACACTGCCACCAC
>JBAJNP010003064.1:20000-42501 GCA_036877545.1 Yasuhikotakia modesta | reverse complement strand
GTGTTCTGCACAGTGGCTGTATGATGTTTAACCACCGAGGACAATTAAGGGACTCGCACACAAACAATTACAAAGCCCTGAACGTTCACTGATTCTGTAGAAAGCAGCACACGTTATATAAAGATCATTATGGGAATGTAAACTTTTGAACAGAATGATGTGTGTAAATTGTTGTAATTTTGTCTTTTGAGAAATATGTACAGCAAACATTTTACTGCCCCTCAGAAGCTAAATAACACATTTACATATTTCCCAGGACACAAAATAAACATCTTGCTGGTTTTTCAAGGGTTATCTAAACTTAAAAGCACATTTGTATTTTGCATCCAGAGGCATATCCAAATTTTAATGCCCTCTTTCTTCTTTCTTGCCTCGGTTTAGCAATAGCAGTCAACAAATCTGGGGTAATGCGATGTTAACTAAAGACTATTGACAGTTTTAAACAAGATGCGTCTTGCCCCCAACTTCCTGTTTAAACAGGAAATGCATCACCGCTCAAAGGTGATCCCTAGCTAACATTTTTTTGCTATACAATTTTTTTCTAACATTTCCATTAAGTATCAAAAATGTTAAAAATATTGTTCTAGTACCATTTAAAATGTTTTTTAGACGTATTAATTTGGTTGCAAGAGTGTTATTCAAACATTTTTGCATGACATTTTTAATGATATTTGTTAAAAGTTCTGCTAACATTACTGCATGACTGGTTGTTGCTAACTTTGAGGGAAGTTTAAGAGAACGTTCCGGGAACGTTCCCTGTTAGCTCGGTCTCTTTCACAGGGACTTTAAATACCTTCGATTAGCATAACTGTCCGTGTGGTGGGGGTGTTCACAACATCAGCGTGTTTGAGTAGCAGGTGTGGTCTCGCGTTCCCCCTCCGCACCTAAATTGCATTTATTTGGCCTCTATTTACCGAGCAGGTCTAGACGAATCGTCTGCTGTGAATCAGTATTTGCTTTCATTAAGAAGCGAGACCCCCAAAGCTGGATGCAAATGAAATTATGCTCCTATAGGGAAGATTTTCTCCTCTCGTTTTGTTCTAGCAGCTTCTATAATTTTACGGAGAATATATATTTTTCATTATTGTGCTTCATTTTGAAAAGTTGTTTGTTTATGGTTATGAATTCGTCCGCGTCCCAGGGGCTCATGCGAGGCAGATGGGAGCAGCGTGCCGCTGAGAGCAGAAATAGGGCCATGACTGTTTATTAATTGATTTATTTATTTATCTGGCTGCCTGGTTATTAGGTTGCCTGGGAAACAGCTGCAGTTCCCCTGTATTATTAAAGACACAATATTCCTGAACCGGAGACCCAGATGTCTGAGAAATTAATTTTGCGTATGATTTATCGCACAAAAGGCAGAGCTCTCTCTCAGAGAGAAACGTTTTTCCTTGTCGTTTAATGGACAGAGGAATTTGCTTCCTGTTTGTTGTGTGTGCGCGAGGCCTTCACACCCCCACCCTGGTGACCAGAGCTTGAGTGAGCATCCGTCTGTTCTTTACCCATCTGTTTCTCTCTCTATCATGTTGGCAAGGTATTGTTAGAGGTAGCCTGTGCTCTCTCTTTCTTAATCTCTCTCTCTCTCTCTCTCTCTCTCTCTCTCAAGCGTGTTGGTAAGATATTGTTAGATGTGGCCCATACATTCTTTCTTAATCTCTCTGTCTCTATATTTCTCTCTCTTGCTCTCTCTGTCTGTCACTCTCTCTCACTGTCTGTCACTCTCTCAATCACTCTCTCTCTTTCTGTCTCTCTCTTTCTCACACACACAAACACACTCTGTCTGTCTCTCTCTCTCTCTCTCTCTCTATCGTTCTGTATCTCTCGCACACACACACACACACACACACACACACAAACACACTCTTTCTCTCTCTCTCTTTCTCTCACACACACACACTTTCTCTCTCTCTCTCTCTCACTTTCTCACACACACACACTCTCTCTCTCTCTCTCACACACACTCTCTCTCTCACACACTCACACTGAGAGAGTCTGAGAGAGTCTCTCTCTCAGTGTGGGTAAGGTATTGTTAGAGGTGGCCTGTACTCTCACTCTCTCCTCTATCAGACCACACAGGGCTTGTTCTGAGGCCCATTCTCGCTAATCTGATCAGGCAGGCAAATACGCCGGGAAAAGCAGCTTTAATGATCCCCCTAATTACCTCAAGTCAATACCAACTGTATTATTAGACTCCGGGAAAATATTCCATTAGGGTCCCCCCCGCGGGACCCCCCGCACGTAGCGGTGTCACGCGCCGCGCGCCCCCACGCTTGTAATTAATTTTATTTACACACGCAGGAATGCACAAGGTCGCACCTGCAGCCCGGAGCCGCCTCGCCCGGCCCCCGACTCGCCCGTTTAATCAGATCTGTCATAATTACCATTCTGCATGTATCTGACACACGCTGCGAAATATTTCAATTTAACCGCAGCCAATGGCTGAGGCAGCCGCCGCTCCGATCGCCCACGGCGGACGGGCCGCACTTCCTGTCCCATATTTGTGTGACCCTCAAATAGAATAAACCACTTTATGCAACTTTTTGGATGTCAAGACATCAGGGACGAATTGTGTATTTTAGCCAGGAAGATTGTTTTAAGATATATGCTTGCATGTGGCCACTTATCTGTGTCATCTGTGGTTTTAGTTCTGGAAACATTTTTCTTCCTTTGTGTTGTAAGTGTCATGTGACTAATCGTCCTGATGGTTCTGATTGGCTGAGAGCGTCATGAGAACATACAGTCCAGAACCTTCCCAGGTAACACGTTTAGTAAGAACACTTCTCTAATGTAATATTAAAACAATATTGTTTTGAAAGAAACTGGATGATTTAAACATTTGTAGAACTTTATTGCTTGTTTCTAGGAATGTCATCTTTTCATGTTTCATTTTTTTAAACATTCCACTAACTATTTAAGAATTGCTTTTTTGATATAAATAATAAGACCTTTCTACATACGTTATTGTGGGAACTTTTTTGATAGCGTTTGGAGAACATTCTGAGAATGTTCCTGTTGGCTGGGTTTCACTATCCTGAAACACTGACTCTTTAGGTAACTTGTCTATTAAGGTTATTGGCATTTACATTATAACCTTCGCCTTGTTTGTCTGATAACAGCGGCAGCCACTCTCCTGTCTTTAATATCTTTAGCCGATTTCTAGTAAATATTGTATAAAAATTATTGTAAGCGTGTCTCAATTGCTATAATTAGTTTGTTCTATATCACAAATACATCTTCCACCTCACTGTGTAGTTTTTATAATCAGTCAATGAAAAACCCATATTGGTTACCCGCCAAACATTTGACCCTCTGTGAACCTCCCGTTTTATTCTCCGAACATCCATCACACACTTTGTTCTCCCACCAAAGTCTCTGTCATTAAAGTTAACGGCTTGATATATTTTTGCCGTTTCAAAACAAACTTGTGTGTTAATTAAGAGTGCTGTTGGGGCTGACATGTACAATTTGCAGGTTTTATGCAGTTTTAATCTATAATTCAATAAGATCAGGCATGATTTATCTGCTTAATTACTCTCTGATATTAGCAATTAAACTCCAGCTTTGAATTAAATCTCAATTTCAGGCTTATAATTGATGGACTAGTGTTTCTCATAGGTTGCGCGTGTGTGGAGAGACCCTCGCAGGCTTGCTGCTCATTGTTTTGTAGTTAAACTTCACTTCTGTCTGTTTCTGTCTCATTATGCCGTTTCTTTTCTCGGCTGCACGTGATCCGTACATGTTCTCTTGATGATGTCACAGCAAGATGTTAAATGTATTCAGAGATTTCGCCAGTTAACCTCAGATGGAGTTTCTGAGGGTCAGTTGTATTGTTTTTTAGTGAAGGTTTTTTTAGATAAATTGTCTTTTTTTTATTTGACCATTTTAAACCATGTGGCAAACAATTAATGGTGGAACAGCTTATATTTTTAGTGGATGTTTGAAGTCCGTCTTCCTCAAGGTCACACAGGTGTCCTAAAAAAATAACCACCGGTGCAGTTCAACACATTATATGCATGCATACACATAATAGTGTTTATTTTAAAAATGTATATATCATTTATTTTATGAATACTTAAATACATAGTATAGTATATAGTATGTTGTATAGTATATAAAAGTATATAGTGTGTAGTGTAGTGTATAGTATAGTATAGTATATTGTACAGTACTGTATAGTATGGTATAGTATAGTATAGCATAGTATATAGTACAGTACAGTATAGTATATTGTACATTATAGTGTATAGTATAATATAACATAGTATAGTATATAGTACAGTACAGTATAGTATAATATATAGAAACACTTTCTATTACCACTGAGTAAAAGTTTCACAGGGCTCATAGTGACTGTATGAATCACTTAGGTTGCTGAGCAGGTCTTGCACAGATAAACTCTTTGTCTCTGGATAAAGAGATTTCTAGACAGATAGACAGACAAATAGACAGGTATTAATAAATCCCTGAGGGGAATTTTTCTTAAAAAAAGAAACAGCAGTATACATTCACATGTTGCAATGACAAAGGCAAGATCAAACAAATCTGGCTGTGGCATTTCACACGTGTGAGGAAAAAACAGTAGAAAAATATACAGTATGGAGCTACATATATGCGTGTGTGTAGCTACATACTGTACATGTATATGTGTATACATACTATATAGAATTGTTTCAGCTATACTGTCCAGAGCTGTTTAACTGTAGCCACGTACAGATCTCAGATCAGACGTTTACAGTTGCCAGTCAACCACTGCAGTAGATTTTTATTCGCATGACCACATCTGTGAGTATCTTACACGTGTTTGAGTTCATCCCGGGCACTGGCCTCATTTTCTCTCCCGCCATGCCAAGATCATTTGAATAATACTGGGAGCCGGTCTATTTGCATAGCAAGATATCCAAAAAGGCAAGCCTATTTTTGGCCTTTTTTTTGCTTATTGTTGCAGAAGATTCACATATGCTGTGCGAGCGCATTAATATATTTCAGGCAACAGATGGACTGACACGCATACGGCAGTTCCAATTCCTCCGCTCGTACGTCCACGAACCCCGCGCGCGTTTGTTCGTTCGCTCGGCCCCGCGCAGGCGAAAAACAGGTTTGAACATACTGTATTATCTTTTACATTGATCTGCATGACACTGTCTGCCAAAGCTGAACCTGTGCCAGAATCAGACGGGGCGGTAGAGCGGGAACAATAATGCTTTTGTCTGTTAAACGCTGCAGCCCTCTGCCTGACATCAAGATGTTTGTTTCTATCTTTTGTTTTTACTTCAACTCGCTCAAGACTGAAGCCATAACAATGGATTAGCGTCTTTATTTAAAAACCAGCGAAAAAGAAAAAATCGTTCGTTAACATCTGCCCCTAGACTTGTGGGTTTTTTTAAGACGTGTGTGAGAGATTATTTGTTTAACAGAAGACCCGAGGTATGCCCTAGGGTCTATACTTGGCTAACAAGGGGACGTTGTCGGGACGTTGGCTAATGTTACTAACTAAAAGTTCTCAAAACCATTCCTACAATAATGTTAATAGAGTGTTTTTAAAGTTAGATGTTACATATATAAAAACGGTCATCTTAAGTTATTTGTGGAATGTTTTAAAAACAAAAAGTTTCTTATCAAGCATTTTTTCAAATCTAAAAATTGACATTTTAAACATTCCTGGACATTTTTGTTACTTAATGGAAACATTAGGAAAACGTTCTCGCAACCTTAAATTGCTAGCTGTGTAAGGTCTGTGTCTGCACTGAAACTTGCTGACTTGTTTGAGAAACGCAGCGAATAATGTGTTGACTGATAAGCAGACAGTTGTTCTGTTGAGGACAGAGCGCTGACCTGGAAACAGTGGTGACAGCGATACCAGCTAAACTGATAACATTGCTGTGTCTTCATTAACATACTGCCCTGCTAAATAGTGTGTAAGATTAGAACTAGCCATGCTAGTCTCCCAGTTTGTTTGTTTTTTTCTTCCATCTGTGGAAGTCTGTAGCGATTTTATTTGTCCTTTTCAGTTTACTGACGAAAACTGCAGAGAAAAATTAGAGAAGAATAAAAGTTTGAATATTAAAGTGAAGTAAATCTAATCTGTGATGTAATGAAAACAGTGAGATTTGTAGTTTTAGGACAGGTTTCATTTAAGTGAATGCGAGTACAAGAAACATGTTTAATTTATAAAAAAAACTCACATATTTATTGTCCTGCATCAAAAATGTACATCTTTTGAATCTGAATGTCTAGTTAACTGCTGCTGTGTTTGACATAAATTATGATGTTTCCTCGTTTTATTGGAAGTATTTAGTGCAGATGTCCTCTAATTTGGATCCTCATTGTATTTGTGCTCTGTTTGCAAAGAAGATAATTAAAGAGATTTTGCCTCTTAAACCACTTTAATGTTGTATGTGAAAGCAGCTGAAAGTTCTGCTTTTAGTTTGAAACTAGTGCAGCTAACTACCTTTGCGAAAGCTTGACTGCAGTTGACTCCAGCTAAGTACATACTTTTAGTGCGTGGAAGTACACAGACGTTTGGGATGTTGCCCAAAGCAGCTGGTTGGTTTTGGAGCGAGGGTGGTACAGAGAGCCAAACGATTTGAGACGGCCATCGTCTCAGAAGACTCGGATAGGCCTGACAGAACCGACGTGAGGTGACCAGAGGGGCGCTTAGAAGCCAACGAGACCATAAAAAGGTGTCGTATATGCCATGTGAGCCCAAACTCAATCCCAAGTTTATTAATGTGCTTACTGGTCAGGGCGAGAGACATAAACAACACACTGTTCTCTCACAATAATGTCCTGTGCTGCTCTCATTGGCAGCTTGTGATGGTTCAGCCCTCACAGACACGCTGTCCTGCTTGAGCGAATCTCACGCCTGAATTCAGCTATTGTGTGCAGGAGAAATATTTTGATCAGAATGCACGCCGCTATTTATACCCTCAGCACAATGACGATTCTGGTGACTCCTGGGTCTGCTCATTCTGGACCTCCTGATCCGGACCAACCTTACAGATGGGGACCACAACCTTGTTCTGTTGGGCTGTAAGTGGTTCAGTCTCACAGAACATGTTTGGGGCAGTTTGCTCTCCAGTCCGCTGTGAGAAATATGGTGAATGTTTTTCTTGAAGAAAAGATTTTAAATATTGTGATTTTCGTAAACCATTAAGTTTATTGTCATTACTGTTATGCAAAAAATGACGTACGCTAGTACATAAAATACATTTATAAATAAAACACTTAAATTATTATACTAAAGTTCAGCCTTTTAAAAACTAAAGTCATTGTTGGAGGTTTAATAGCTGTCAGTCTTCTGAGCCGTTGTGGCTAGTCGTGTTTTCTTACATTTCTTGTATAAAGTTTGAAAGATTTAGCCAAAACTTCTGCTTCATATGGTTCTCAGATATGCAGACAGTTTCCAAACCCACTCTTTGTGTGGCAGGACTGTGGAAGAAATGCAATTGGACAAATACAAATGCACTCAGTCTGAACATTGTTTCCAAAGCTTTATGTGCAAACAAAATGATTTATTGTTTATTTATTATTTGTTTTGCGACGCTGTGGCGTTAATGCTGTTGACCTGCTGTTGCAGAAACGTGTGTTTCTCGTTCATTTCTACTGTAGCTTGCTGGGATTTGTTTGTGGTTTGTTCCCTCAGCGTTTGCAGATGTTTGATTGAGGATTATTTTATGATAGTTTGCTTAATGGCTACGATAAGGTGTGTGTTTGAACTC
This sequence comes from Yasuhikotakia modesta, assembly GCA_036877545.1. Classification (NCBI taxonomy): domain Eukaryota; kingdom Metazoa; phylum Chordata; class Actinopteri; order Cypriniformes; family Botiidae; genus Yasuhikotakia; species Yasuhikotakia modesta. The sequence continues at coordinate 34,783 of JBAJNP010003064.1, read as the reverse complement.
GGTTGAGCCCCAGACATCATAGCAGGAGCGAGACTCAAATCCCTGCGCGTGCAAATATAAAGGCGACAATAAACGTGGCAGAGGAACAAGGTGAGCGGTGATGAGTTCGTCTCTCTGGGCTTTACGTGGTTTTGGGAAGAGCTGAAACGGGGAACAACAGAAATGCTGAGTTATCTCAGTCATGCAGTGCTCTGGCGCGACTGCCTCCTGCTCTGTGTGTGTTTGTGTGTGTTTGTGTGTGTGTGTGTGTGTGTGTGTGTGTGTGTGTGTGAGAGAGAGAGAGAAAGGGAGAGAGAGAGTGTGTGTGTGTGTGTGTGTGTGTGTGAGAGAGAGGGACAGAGGGAGAAAGGAAGAGAGTGTGTGTGTGTGTTGGGTAATCCTGTGAAAATGAAAGGTGCTGCCACACTCTGGCCTGGAGATTACAGCATCACTTTTGTATCCGTGCCAGGACTCCCCTGTTGACTGGCACACACACACACACACACACACACACACATAGGACCTTTAAGCTCTGTTTTATTGACTTATTATACTCTTTCTTTTTTAAAAATTTCACATGCTGTCCATCTTGATTGTATTGATATAAAAATAAGTTATTGATACCAGTGACAGTGATGTTTTACAGCTTTTGATACTGATATATTTTTTATTTTTTGTAATCGCAGAAAAAAATACTGTGTTGCTAAATGCAGTCCTTTATTTACAGAATTAAATATTATTGATTTAAAAGTAATACATTAAAACAGTGCAATTAGCGTTCCAGCGTCTCGTAATTATGTTTTCCATGTCATTCAAATAAACAAATAATCAGTAATGAAAAACGAAAGAAGATAAGAAAATAAATCAATAATAATAATTTTGCACACAGAACACTGGATGATTATTTGACACTGTTGTGCTGTTTTATTTGATGTTTGATCAGGGATGGCTCTGTGAACTCCTGCGCTGGAAAGAAGATCCGTCCCCGGAAAACCGCACGCTCTGGGAAAATCTCTCCATGATCCGGAGATTCCTGAGCTTGTCCCAGTCGGAACGTGATGCCATATATGAGCAGGAGAGCAACGGAGGACAGCAGCACCATGTGGACAGACCCCCGCACCTGCTGCATGTGCCCACGGACCCCCTACAGGTCAGTACAGCCCAGACAAATACATACAGGGGTGGGTGGGGCCCAACAGGGCGTTCTATTGAAGTTAATGAAAACATTTGTGCAGTAGTAAGTTTGTACATCATATATGTTATTGTATATCAATAATGTTATTCTTGTTGTTAGTGGAACATTTTACTGAATCAAAAAATGTTTGAATTTTGTTTTTAAAACCAAGCAATAGTTTTTTTTACATTTGCTAAACATTATGGAAACATTTTTACAATCTGAAATTGTTAACTAGGGAACTCAAAATGAAAATAAGCATTTATTACATTTAAATATTTTTCTCTTTTGTTTGAAACATGATGGTCACAAACATAAAAACGATTTGTAACAAATGAATGAAGTCAAGAACATCTTTACATTATATAAACACTAAAGTTAAAAAGACTCGTACAGTAAAATGAATCTCATAATGAATAGTTTTGTTGTTTAAACCTCGTACACGCATTAATGGACATCACAATTACTGTAAAACTATTGAATTTGACCAAAATGATGTCTAATTAAGTCAGTATTGATCATGTTTGCGGTGTTATTCTCCACTGCGTTGCTGTGTAAGTAAAACACTCATTAGCAACATTATTTGTCTGTGTTTTGATATTAAGGACATCTGGCTATTTTGATAAATTCATCATATTCAGAATCCATATTTAATCATAAAAATCCCACAAGTTCTTCTGGTTGCAGCTGCATATTTGATGGCATTTTATTTTGTTTACTGGCAAACATATGGTCAACACGCAGCGAAGAAAAACATTTTGTCATTTTCATTTTGCGCCACTTAAGGCAATGAGATCGGCACATGAATGCTGGAGTTTTAAAGATATGAACGTCTTCAAACACAAACTGTGGCATAATAAAGCAACTGCCACAGAAAGCCTTGCGATACCATGATTATACTACAGTAAAATGACAGAAATTGTGAGTGATATCATTGATACGTTTTACTGTAAATCAAACCTAAGCTGTCTGCCTAGACTTTTTTTTTGCTTCTCTAAGCAACACAAATGAAGATATTTTGAGAAATGTATCGGTGGTTTTGTGTTCACACAATAAGGGCCACTGTTGTTTAGTTGCCAGCGTACTTACCCTTGTCCACAGAAGCACAAAAAAGTCATGAAGGTTTGAAATGCAAGTGTGATTTAAATGATGTAAGAATTTTCATGTTTGTGTAAACTATCCTCTAAAGTGTGATAATGTGTTCTGCTACCGAAGCCTTACTGAATAACATGTTCATGTACCATTTATTTCTGTCCATTGTATTCCATCATCTTTGATATGTTATCAGGAGACTGTTGTGGATTGGCAAAAATGTTATCATGCGTTCCTGGTGCTCCTGGGAATGTCCCAGGAAAAGCATTCTGTACGGTGTATAGAAACCAGCAGCTGTCGGCTACAATGCCCCAAACTCCCAAACAATGGCACATTTCAAAGCTAATATGTCATGTGTTTACATCGCTGCCATAGTGGTCTAAACACAGACATGGATATCGCTCCCACCGTACATCAGTACCCACACATACAACTCAGATCGAGTTTTTATTTACCCCATTGAGAAACGCTATTTGAATAGGGTTTGATAAGCAATCAACGGACCTGCACTTCCTGTGTGAATATTCTGATGAAACCGCTTGCAGTTGTGCATTAACAGGCGCAGGTAACGTTTAAACAGCGCATCTGATTACATGCACTGCAAGTTGCCCGGGTGACCAAAATTCTATTTCTGTACGAGTCTGTTCATATCTTGCCAATGGAATATATAATATTAGAATTATTTTTGCACAAAATGTATGTTTTTATTGTAAATAACCACATGTTAGGTTATTTGGTTAAATCAGGGAATGAACGCATTCATTTATTTACTTGTTTCTAAATAACTTTCTTGGATTGTGTCCATGAATATTCAATATTATAAAAGAGAAAATAATGAAATGAGTAAAGACATCAAAAACAGCTTCAAATTTTGAAGTATTATTTATATACTTCAAAAAGTATATAAAGAGTTAACCTATAAGCCATTTACTTATGCATGTCTCTGCTTGTTGAATTAGGACAGAAGATATTTTACACAATAGTTTTAAGTTAATTTGTTGTTCAATCTCTCCCTTGTTCCCTCAGACTCACCAACAACCCTCTCAGCTCCAGACCCCTCTACCGCTGCCACACCCCTCTCAGACTCCACTATCCCAGCAGCCCTTGCAGCAGCAGCAACAACAGCAGACGGGACCGCGGCTGCCTCCGAGACAACCCTCCACGGCGTCGCCCGCGGAGACGGAGGACGAGAACCGCAGCAAGAGTCGCCAAGGCAACAGGATCTCCATGGAGGCGCTGGGCATCCTGCAGAGCTTCATTCAGGATGTCGGGTTGTATCCGGATGAAGAGGCCATCCACACTCTCTCCGCACAGCTGGACCTGCCCAAACACACCATCATCAAGTTCTTCCAGAACCAGCGCTTCTACATCAACCACGCCGGCAAGCTGAAGGAGCCGACCAGCAACAACAACAAGGACGAGGGTCTGACGGACTTCAAAGAGGGCGAGATGCTCACGGACCTGCATGAGAGCGTGCAGACCAACAGTACCATGTTCTCCATTAAAATCGAGGAGCATCTGTTGCCCGAATCTCATGCCCCGTGTCAGGCCCAAACTGAGCAGGAGGCTAAAGAGTAACTCCTTTTAACAGACCTTTTCCTTTGCTTTCAATTTGATTCTAGTATCTCTCTCTTGTTCTCTTTGACTCTGTCTGTTTCATGGGCGAAACTGTAAAACTTTTTACACAAGACTGAATGATACAGAGGTAATTAACTTTCACAGTTTTGTAAAGTGTGTATTATTTCACTGTAAAGACTCGTGCATCATTTCAAAAATCTGCACAAACAATGTAAAAAAAAATCACAAAGGAACGGTTTACAGAAACTGTAAAATTCTGTCATCGGTTACCGCCTTTGTGTTCATACAAACGTTTTACAACTTTCTTTTGTGAAGCAACAACAACAAAAAAGTTTTGAGAATATCCTGGCTGCTTTTTTACATGTAATGAGTGTAAATGGGGACTGGGGTGTTTTAGGTCTACAGTAACATTAAAACAACATAAAAGTGTTCCATAATTATATAAATAAAGACTGCTTGTTCTTGTAGCTTATCATATACTGTCAGAATAGCTTAAGTCAAATAGGGCCATTTCTAAAATCATTTTGTGGTTATATTTACTATTTTGGCATCATGTGATGTCTCCAGTCCCCATTCACTTTCATTAAAAAAAGCAGCCATGATATTTTTAAAACTATCAGTGTGTTTATTAGAAGAGAAAATGTGACATGGGTTCAAAATGACACAAAGGTGAGAAATCGTGACAGAATTTTAATTTTGTAACCGTTCCTTCCAATCAACAGTACGTTGCTGTGGATATTTGCCGACTGCACTTCCTGTCTGTTGTTTTTACACTGAGTTTAAGCTACTGATTTAAAAAAAAAGGAAAGCCAATGGCGTTAGATAGACTTTGATGTTTACGTATGTGATGTTAACTGGAGTTTTTTTAAAAATGCATGAAATTGGAGAAGAGGAGGCGGAGACAAAGGCCTTAATGGGGAAGTACCGAGTCGAGCTCTGCTGAGTGATTCTGTCTGAAATAAAACTGATTTGCTCAGTCTCTGAATCTCTACAACCTGCAGGTAAACCAGGAAAACGGCTCAATCTTATTATTTGGTTTGAAGAAATATAAATATATATATAGACATATATTAATTGTAAAGAAGTATACAGTCTTAAAGAAACTATGCCAACAAATGCCTTGTACTATATATGGCACTGCCGATGTTAGATTATTTTGCGAAACTTGGGTCACTGTAATATCTTGGATTTCCACAGTTTAAAATGTGAATCACGACCTCCTTCGGTTCTCATCGTTCTGCGTTATTTATTTTGGGTTCACGCCATGTTCTGATGTAATTAGCTTTTTTCAACAATTCCGTCACCGAGCGCTTTTCATTTTACTGATCTTTTTCTATTTATCAATGTAATTTTGATGGGCAGTAAAATCAAAAGTGTCTTAACGTTTTAATGGAAAAATGTGCTTTAAAGGTTGCCTAAAAAAGTGCTGTGTGTCGAGCAACTCATGCTACAAGCTTCACGATTAATGTTGTATGCAATTTTTACTATCATGCAAATAAGCTTAGGTAAATGACTAACCTATAGACCACCTTAGAGAGATAAAACATATGCAATTTGTGTGAAATCGATGTTTGCAACGTGTCTTCCTTTGGTTCACGATCCAATTCAATTATTCCTGTAAAAATATGATGTATAAAAAAGTGTTTTTTTTATGAGTTTATTGCAAGGAGAACACCAGTTATTTTGTTACGACTGACTGTTTTATAAGTGTTTCTTGGTTTATGCAGAAATGTTCTAACTAGGAGTGGTTACTGATTGTTAATGACACAATTAAACTGTTTGTATTGTACTTCAGAATCTTGGCATTCGTGTGATAAAACGTTGACGGCGTAGGGGCACGTTTGGAAAAAGTCGGTGCTAAATAAGAGTCGCTCTCCTGGGTGTCAGACTGGATAAAGTCATATTATAAGCATGTTTAAGGGTAAACAGAGAGCAGGTGTTAACGCTCTGATAGTGAGCTGATCTGCAGGGATTGGAGGTGTAAAGCTGTGAAGGTGTGTTTGACTTCTCCATGAACTCCTGGTGATGCTCAGAGCCACGTGAAAATCTGTCTGGTTACTAACAGCCATACAGAGGCAGATTGACCTGTAGTCAGCACTAATCACCACACAGGCCCTCACGGCTGACAGATTTAGGTTGTGAGAATGTTTCCGTAACGTTTCCATCAATAACACCAACTTTAAGAATGCATTTTGAAAGTTAAAGGAACATCAAAGATTGTTTGACTATAAGAACGTTATTTAAACGTCTGTTTAATGCTGTAATGTTTTTAAAGCGCTACGCTAACGAAAAAATAACATTTTGGATTATATGTACTGTTAAAAAAACTGCAAGATCGTTTTTTTGATAACTTTGAGAGAACATATAGAGATTGTTTCCTGGGGTTTTAGGAAATGACAGAAGAGGGTGTTTAAATGTGTTAAAGTGAAACATCTGACTGCAGGATGAGGGTAAGTTACAACATTTTTTGTTTAAATGCAAACTGAGCAGCAAAACAAACGTTTGTTTTATAGACATAATTCTCTACAGAGGCCATTGCTTTGTATAATTGTCAAGGAGACAATATATGTGTAAATATATGTGAGGCAGGAGAGAGAATACAGGCATGTACATTACTGTAATATAACACACACAGAAAGTACATTACTGTAGTTCTGTTATTTGTTTGCTAATTTAAGCACAACTTTCTGTTGTCAGACTGACAGCAACTTAGACACCGGCATTATTGCAACTGGGGAAATAATGTGAAAAAGTTTTCTTCTCTTTAAAAGTTTGTGAAGTTCAATATTTTAATGTGTACACTAACAGGCATCAAAATTTCATGAAAATGTTAAATAAAATTCCTTATACCATCCAGGCCCTTGACTCAAATGTTTGCTCTGCCATTGTGCCACATGATGTATGCAGTGGCTCCGGGTTCGAGTCCAACTCAGGTTGTGTCCTGAGCTAAACTACTGACTCTGAAGATCAAGTTTAGCGCAATGCATTGTGGGATATAGTGCGTTTCTTGTGTACTTTACGTGAGAGACAACTGGCATGCTGTATATAGCAGAAACAGTAATGAGCGGTATGGCAGTATACTATTCTGAATGTATCCACACTTAAGAATACTTAACTCAATTTTGTGCCTGGAGAGTAACTGAAGACTGAACACAGGCTGACACAATAATAGCAGGTTTTGCCTCATAGTGGGAGCGCACAACACTTACCCATCAGCCCTTGAGACTGCGCAGTAAATCACACCGAAAATGCAGCAAACACGCTAATAAAGTTATTATAATGATAGCTGTCTCTGTGGAGCCGCTGTGTGAAAATAAAGAAGTCTGATCACTAACTCCTGCACTGCAGTCGAGTCTTTCCTGAGAAGAAATTGACAGAACATAAAGTTTATTAATTAGAATCAACCTAAAATTTCATTCAAATTGATTAATACTCACAGATGTGCATATCTAAGCATTTAAAACAGTTTAAATATAGCACAATAGCATGATGTTGCCTATGTAGGGCACATACTAGGGTTTCAAACGGAGCCATAGAATGCCAGCCTGACACAGGATGTCAATCCGTTTCAGTCACATTGAGTCGTCAATAATGAGATCCATCAGGCCAAACCAAACTAATGCTACGAATGACAAACCCAGTTGTCATAAATTGTTCCGTCGTTTTCAATGTGGGTCATTTAAAGTGCTTTAAATCATCCGTCTGCTGGCTCTTGAAACGACCTTACGGATAATCATGTTTTCCTCTTCTTTCCTCATACTTTAAGCTAAATGTTGCTTTTTATCTTATGTTATGTAAAGTTATCTCTCTGGCATCATTGTTAAACTAATTTCCAGTGAAGTTTAAGAATGATGTATCGGCGTCACCCCAGATAACATTTGAAAGAAAGAAAAATCTTCACTTTATGAGCTCTAAAAGACAGATTAATCTAATGCTTGATGTTAGCGTCGTTTTTGCTAATCTTGTTTGAATTTATGGCTTTTGGTTTGATATGAAAAACGCTGTTTTGAAGCTTATAATTTCACAACAGCTCGTGTTCTTTGTGTCTGAGTTAGTTTAGAAATTGTTTTTGGATTTTCGCTGTTTATGATAAGTTTAATTGTGTATTTCCATACTGGAGGGGCAATGCTTTCCATTATAAAACTAAGACAAAACAAATCAAACTGTAGTGTAATTAACCGCAGCGCTCGGCACAACCGATATAAAGCAGCACAAACGCCGGCCACAAAACAAGAATAAAATGGCTAATAACGGAACGTTCTCTTAAAGTTACCAAAGTTCCTTTATTTAAAAGTAGAACCTTTATTTAACATTATATTATATCAAAAATGTTTTTCTTAAGTTGTTAGGGTTAACGTTTGAAAAATGTTATGAAATGTAAAAAAATGTATTTAAATAAATAACCAAGCATTAACATTAATGCAATCTTTATTAAAAAAATGGACATTTTGAATTTTTGAACGTTCAGTACAACCTTTATAATGTTTAGATTACTTTATGAAAACATTATGGAAACGTTCTTACAACTTAAAGTGCTGTAAATTGGTACAAACACAGCCCTCAAAACAAGAACTGAACACACTGACACATGCATTTGGGGTACTAAGTCTTTTTGATGCCAAATTTTTGTAACAATGTACACTCCTATTGTGAACAGGCTATTAAAACGAGTGTATACTTTTAGGATCAGTTATGTTGTATACAAACCACTGTTTCTGCCATCTGTCAGGTTTTGAACGTGGTGTTGTTGTACGAGATGTGTTGTATAAGTGTGTAACAGTGGCTCTCAGCACGGCTGCGTGTCCTGATAAAACCTGGAGAGCTATCCAGTCCAAACAGCCTGATGGCCTCAAAGCTGCCGCTCTGCCTCTGAGCAGATCTGAAGCAGGAGACAGAGAGGTGAGGCTTAAAACAGCTTCCACAACTTACAGCCAGATTCTGAGCTTATGATCAGAACACAGTATTAGCCTTTAACTGACTGAACACTCTCCTGCGTACGTTTAATACTGACTGCTGTTTTTTAATTGTTACAAATGTTATTCTTCAGTAGTTAGTGGAATGTTTAAAAAATGCTTCAATAATGTTCCCATAACCTTGCAACAAGGTCTAAAACTGGACATTAGAACGTTCCTAGAATGTTCCTGGGTGTTCCTGTAGCTCAACTGGTAGAACATTGTGTTAGCGGTGCAAAAGTTGTGGGTTTGATCCCAGGGAGCACAAGTACCGATAAATATGGATGCCTTGAATTCACAGTAAGTTGCTTTGAATAAAAGCACCTGCCAGATAAATGAACGTAAGTGTCCAAGCAGTTTAGGGAAATGTTCCTGTAACCTATGTCAAGTGTTAACCGTTTCATGCTATTTTGTTTATATTAGACACGATAAACATTCACTGCCCTAGAATGCAGTCGGCATCTTGTTATTAATTCTGTTGTGAACACGGCTGAAAATGTCACATTTATCAGATTTAGTTTGACTCAGGAGGTCTGATGGCCCGATGTTTCAATCTGTGCCCCGATGTCCAAATTAAATCTGCAGTTTCCTGATCAGTTATTTCCAAGTCTGTGGTCTCTGTACTGAACGAGCATCGCTCAGCTCAATTAAAACAGCCAGACTCAGCGCCTTATAACAATAATTGAATTTAATGGTGCCGCTCTACAGCAAGTGGCATTTTACTCCGTTTAAAACCTCTGTGATGGATTAAAACGGGAACAAAGCGCAGATGACCCTCTACAAAACAGGTCGGTGGAGATCAAGATATCATCACGCACAATATTTATCAGTGCCGATCTCAAACACCTCCACTTTGCGGCTAAATTGAGATGTTGCCAAGCAACCACATGGTATAGTGCCAAATGCAGCTTTACAGTGTACCCAGTTGTGTCTTGTAGAAACGCTTCACTGTCTTTGCTTTTTCCTGAGGAAAAGAAGAACTCTAAAGGTGTTGCATTAAATAACCTTCACGCAACGTCACGTGCATAATGTTGTCCACTCACAGGAGTCACAAATTGGCCTGGCAGAACAGAATTTGTCGTTTCTGTGTGTGCAAACAGAATTAGCGGTGCTAGCTAAAGCAAGCATCATTTGAATTATCAGGTTGAAGTTTAGGGAGTTTCTATAGCAACACCCTAGCAACCACTGAGAAGATCCTAGCATTATGAACGTTTTGCACGAGTAAAATGTGTATGTGAAGTAAACGTCCTGAGAAATTGTGATCTGCTTTTATTCCTGATTATTGGTCATGAAATCAAACGATCCTGACAGATGTTTTGTGAAGTTCATTAAAAGAAATATGAAAGAAATCCTTTGACTGTTTTCTTTGAACAGTTACGCAACTCTTGCTGTCAAAAGCTCATGCATTCAGCACAACCCGAGGTTCAGCGCTGGTTCACTGGCTAGTTGATTATTTTTCTACAGCTGAGGTTCAGGCAGGGTAAAATACTTCAAACAACACATCCATCGCCATTTACTCACTAGGTGTCCACTTATTCATTTTCAGGAAATTTAGCTAAAGTGGCCTCTTATTATCTGAAGTACTAATTGAACCTATTTTCCTTTTCTAAACCTGTCTACCTGCATTCATTTTAAAGCAATAACTCACAGATGAACAACACCACTCATTGGCAACCACTTACATTGATGGTTCCACTTCTGCGGTGACCAAAACAGCAGCAACTCCAACAGTCTTCCATGTTACACAGTTTTATCACGTTCAGCGCTGGCTGGACATTTTCCGAAAACTTTTAGTATTTCCTACAGGCTCTATGTTAACGTTCCTGTTCATCTCAGTGCGTGACTGGTGTGTTTTTAAACTCTTGCGTTTGGACTCAGATGGTTCAACAAAATAATAATGCCAATAATAAAGTGCACTTGAACATATATAGCTTTAGTAATTTTAGGTTGCATGTTGCAACGTTTTCCTAACATTTCTATTAATCCACAAAAATGCTTCTAAAATGTTCCAAAGGTTCTAAGGACTATTAACGTTTATGTTCACGGATCATGAGTTAAAGGTAAGGTGGGTGGTTTCAGAGAGGCTAGCAACAGCAACCTAGCTTTGACAGCATAAGACCCCGCCCCCCTGAGGACTGAGCCATCTCCAAAGACACGCCCCCTTCAATAATGAAAGGAGGTATGCAAATACATAGTTTGACAGGCAAGTTGGTTCCAATGCAATGATTAGATGAACTGTAATTGTTATGTAAAAGTTAATGTTTAAAATAAATGATATACAAATGTATATTTTATGCCATTTTGTTATTGCTATCTTGATGTAAAAAAACCTTCAACCTACATAACAAAAAACGTACCCTGCCTTTAAAGCTTTATATAACAAAAAGCATTATATTAAAAGTATTTAAATTATTTAGTGAGGTAATTTTGCAGTATTAAAACATATTGTTGATCAGCCAATAAGTTGCTTAATATGTGTTTAGTATTGTGTTGATCCATACAGAAATGCAGCATTTGAACACAGCTTTCAGCTTCTTTAACTCTGTTAATGTGACTGACAAAATAACACTTTAAGTCAGGCGTCTCTCAGCTGTTTGTTTAAACTATCAATAAATATTATCTCCACCTCGAGGGACTAGCGAGTCCTGGGCCGACCGTACGCAACTTCCACCTAGCTAGCTCGCTTTCTAGCGACCATGCAGAAAAACTAAAAACAGAAAGACCAATAAACAAATAAATAAATAAAACTGGTTTAAAGTGTTCGGATGAAGCAAACAGCTGCAGACAGATGAATAACTCGTTAGCTCTGTGCATTTTAAGCCATTATACTCGCACCTCTCACCTAACCCTCATTTGCAAAAAGGACAGGATTGAGGTGCTAATTAATGTGATAAAGAGTTGAACAAATCCGATGGTGTCGCAGGATTTTGGGAGGAAAAAATAATCTGTTACATCTGTATTCTTCAACACTCAGAAAGGTGTGACTTTCATGTTTAATTAATTAAACGTTGTCTTTAACTGTATCTTGACAAATACAAGCCAATTAGAAATGGAGGAGAAATGTTTGTGACTAATTAATGGTTGATTTCATGGGAGAAAGTAGGAAACTTGGAAGAGCTTTAACTTGCAACAGTCGTCTCGCACCTGGATTTTCACAGCACTAAATGCTGATTAGCAGGAAAATGAACCATGGTGTGGTGCAGTTAAAATGAAACATCACCTCTCAACGTTTTAACAGAGATGAATAGGACTAATTCACCAGCTATGGGTGGAGCTGTTGCATTAATTGAACGGAAACGGAACGTTAAAAGAACACATCTCTATTTTGTGACTGATTTACCTTGATTTGTTTGGAGCTCAATTTTAAATAATTGCCTGCGAAGTGTTTGGTTCATTTTCAGAGTATTTTACCCATCTAGGAGTCAATACAAGATAAAAGTCCCCCAACTTTTATTAACATTCTGCAATAATGTGCTGAATTATACCAGAACAGTAGCAGTTATAATGTGGTATTGTTTTAATTATTATATGTGCAGGCAAGTCTACAGTAACAATTTAAGGATTTTTGCTTCAAATTTGTTAACATTAAAGCACCTGAAATGCATTGGACTATATAAACTATATGACTATATGTGTTGGGCTTTAAAACCTTAAACTGAAGCAAAATAAATCATTTCAAATCCTATGGTGTCAGTGACAATACAAATACAAAGAATACAGTTAAAAAGTAATATAAGTTTACAATATGCATATACAAATGGATTAGTATGTGTGTAAACAGTACAATTGTGCACGAGTATGTAAATAATACGTGAACAAGCACAAATACTGAATGCAAACAATGAAAAATGCAACGACATTAAAGGAACAAGTAAAAATCTCCGTGCATAATGAACAAAAACCCAATATATAGAATAACAAAATAAGTTTTAATATTTATCCTAATAGGATTATTAATAAGGTCCCTACGCAACGCGTCAGCGGTGAGATCACGTGACCCCGTTCGTTTTCTCCGCGCATGTCGATATTGGCCAATCACAATCGTTTATGATTACCCGTTAAAAATTGATTTATAAAGATTTCAGACGATTTTAAATGTGTACAGCACAAGTAAATCCTTAACACAAGTGAATTTTAAAAGATTATATTTATAAAAAAAAAGTACGCATTGCGTACGACCCTAAACGTTCTTTGGTCTCGCGATAATACAAACTCCCGTCGGCGCGAACAGGTGCATTTACCTTTACGCTAAAACGCAGCGATAATATTGTCATGAGTTTCGGTGTGTTTGTCTAAACGAAGACAAGGTGAGTAATAATGTTTCTTATTGCTATAATATTTGTGATACAAAGCTGTTTAAATAATGCAAAGTTTAAATAATGGCGCCTCTTGCTGCTGTCGTGTTTCATTGCATTGAAAGTGATATTAGCTTGTTGTGTGTCGCTTTGGATTTGCTTACAGTGTTTGCTAAGTTATTGTTTATTATATCTAGATGTTGTTTCTAAGGTGTTCCTGATGTTTCCCTGTGGTTGCTAGGGCGTTGCTATGCTGGTGTGATAATGCTTATCCAGAAAACAACGTATATGTAACTGTAGAAAGACACGTATATGTGTATATTGGCATTATTGTTATTTAATTTGAGCATCTTAGCATTGAGAATTAATCCCAAACTCTCTGTTATAGTGAGGTGTGTAGATACAACACATGTAGCACCACCACAACACAGTCACAGGAAGTTTGAGCTGTTTTCTTTTCTTTTTTTGATGTATGTGTGAGTTCACATCCATCCTCACCCAATAGTTCAAACTCAGCACAAGAGACTGACAGCACAAAAGCTCGGAGCCATTAAACGCCACTAACACACTCATCAGTCTCTCGTCCTACTGAATTGTTAAATGATGCCGTACAACATCATCATTTCCCTAACTAGACAGCACCACAATTCATCTAGGGCGAATTTGTTTTCTTATCTGGAGCTGAGCTTTTCAGACACGTCATTTCCGAGTAATTCACACTTGCTGAAACTCGTATGAAAAGAGCAACACGATACAAACAAGCAGGAAATGCTTTAATAATGAAAGTCTGCAGAAATATTCACAGTATTCAGTCCACAACCAGATTTCTGCAGGCCCGTAAAATGCCCTTTGTTTCCTATGTTTCCCACAATTCAACCCCAGCAAAATGATTATTCTCTTGAGAACGAGGTCTGTCATGTTTTTGCAAGTACTTTTGGGAAAGTCAATGCAGCTCCAGAAATAACACTTTACACACAACAAAGCGTGTTTTATTGATATGCCAGTGGTTTTATAACCTAGTATTATTTGAGAGATTGCGTTTGTGCTATTTGTGCTTTTAAAAAAGCTTTAGTCACATGGCAGGACCATTTAATAAACTGCACTGCACTGCAAACACATTTTCCTAATCATTATTTTTGCCTTGTTTTTTAGTAAATAGAGCCATACAGTAATTTACTATAAATAAAATTTGAAAAGAGATATTGTAAATTAAGTTTATTTTTCTTACCCCCTTGGCAAGTGTTTCATCTGTTTTTCAGGCATAAACTTAACATTTTGTGGTGTTTATACCAAACAAAAAGATAACAACAATTTGCCAATGGAGTAAGAAATAAACCTAAGATATATTTATTTTTTAAAAGTCTTATCATCTTATTTAATGTTGCTTCTTGAGTTAATATTTTTATAAAAATGACAAATTCTGAATAAGAAAATAATGTTTTGCAGTGTAGTAAAAGACTAGAGATACTTAGAGATATCACTTAGAGATACACTTTTTCTGCTTTATTAATATACACTTTAAAACTTTGGACAGGACAGTACTAAAGTTCCTGATGCATGTTTTAAACTGTACATTTTGCTCTCTTTTTTAGCTTGTGGGTGTCAGTCGTAGCTTTCAAACAGGGTTGTTCCAGCCAAACAAATCCTCTCTAATCATTCCGGTTTAAACTTGTGTGTCCCTTGATTGAGTTTCAGAAAACCTATTGCGCCGTC
>JBAJNP010003064.1:0-15000 GCA_036877545.1 Yasuhikotakia modesta | reverse complement strand
CTCATAAGCGTAATATTCTGTTATTATATTTTCTAACTTTAGAACGTTTGGTTGCTTATACTTAAGTAAATTATCTGTTTTTACAATTATCAAGTTTTGCAAACAGGTTTGGAAAACGTTGAATCTTAAATTCTGCTTTTGTCAAATTTGCAGCTAACTGGCTAGCAGAGTTTTTGATTAAAAACTTTCAGACTAATTTCTTATGTTCTTCCCACACAGAACAACATACGCTGTTTATGAACGCTGTATTAATTCTAAATGAAATTTCTTAAGCTTCCTGAACGAGCTTGAAAACAATGAGCTATGGTATATATGAAATGTGTAAAGAAAATATAATGAAATGCACACAACTGATGGTGAGCAGGTTTTGCAGAAACATGTCGGTTCAGTGGATTTGTGTTTACAGTGAAGTTGAGATACATGCAAAACTAGAAAAGTGTTGTGATGTAGACCTGATATAAACAGGGCTGATGGTTTTAGGTCACATGACAAGCTGCATGAATAGATATTAATTTTTGCTCATGTCATGACATTAATAGATTGATAAATGCTTGAGGGATGTGTGAATTGCGTATAGGAATTGATTTATCATGAGTTTTGCTGTGTGTGTTGTGAACTGCTGTCTGTCTCTATTTTTATGTCTTCAGCGTGACCTTTATATAGTTTCTCGCACTGTTATTCACTGACTGTTAATTGTAAATTAATCTTTGAGATTTAACATTCACTCTTAGATGAGTGGGAATTAAACTACATGCAGTAATGATTTACAAATCATTATTCAGTGTGTGTTTTATGACAGATGACAGAATAAAGCAACCAAACTCTTTTCCTTGTTAATGTTTGTTTTTCTATTGGTCAAATCTTGCGCCACATTTCTGCAAACGTATATTAGACGTGTTCTGATTGGCTGTGATCTTTGTGTTGTTTTGCTTTCTGTGTGGGCAGACAAATTACATGTTTGCTAGAGAAATGTTAAGTGACTTGTTCAAGGTTTGACTGTTTAGCCTCAGTAATGCTCTGCTTTGTTTTGCCATAACTGCATCACTTTTTTGGACTCGTTTGAACTGAATTTGTTTTGATAGTATTTAGATGTGGAGTAATTTGTGACATAGCCTGGTCAGGTGATTGGCTAAAATAGGGAACCAAGTGTCCAATAAAATGCCAGCATTCAGGAAATACTTCCTGAAGTGCGATTGGGCAGAAACTGAGACGTCACTGAGATAAATGCAAACAGATGCTGCAGGTCTTAGAGTTGTTCTGTGTGTGGTGGACCTCTGTGTTTAGGGCATTTTGTTGACCTGTCTCCTGTTGACTCAGACGTAATTAAAAAGTAATGATTTTTTTATTAAAAGATTTGTTGTTTTTTTCCTGCGGAGGTAAAAGTTAAAAAATGTACATTAAATGTATAGAATTAGCAGAAAGAGAATTAGATGGATTGTACGTTTATGCATTTGCCCTGAATCGAACCCGTGACCTTTGCTCTCCTATCTCTAGCAATTGAAGTACAGGAACGGTTTAACCGTTAACGCTGCAAACTGCAGCTCTTCACAAAATGTCCTTTTTCCCATCTCTGTAGATAATCTTCACTTCTATCTTATTATTTATTTCTAACCCCCGGAACTCAATTTCAGTTATTACGCTGATATCAAGGGGCTCAGATTTATAAGTAAAATGACTAACACAACAAAATGAGTCCTACAGACCACCTGTGAATAGCAATAAATTAGGCTACATGAGTTTTTTAAAGCTCTCCAAATAAAACTCGTCCATCAATTCATTTCCATCAGTGTCGCCAAAGCGCACCAGGTCAGTCGACGAGTCGGGTTGTTAGTCTTGAGTAAACGGCACGAACGAAGCCTCTCGCAGGAAATGCGTGATCGCATGCGGCCCGTCGGCCGTCGCGCGTTGCGTCTTGCTGAGTTCTGTGCCCCCGCTCCCAGCGCAATGAAATTACATGTTTGTGATGTTCATCTCACACAGACGTATTCAAGGCCCATTTATTTGGAATTGCTTTTAGTGTAATCCAATAAAGACATTTTTTCATTTATTTCCATGGTGAAATTTCTGCTGAGGCGATGCGGGTCTGCATTTCCTTCATTAGCCGTAATAATAACAGTAATGGCAATAACCGCATTAAAGGCAATTATTACAGTGATCCTTATCACCATCAACATCAATAATGTCAGAGTGTACAGCACACTGGGCATTAGTCATTTATAGAGTGAATTAAATTGTTGGAATATTGTGGAAGGGGGTGAATGAGGATAAGAGCTGCAGAAGCGAGAGATCTGTCAGTGATCGCCGCTCATTCACGTTCGTTTAGCTCTGTAGCCTTCATGTTTGTTGCTTTACAGATCACCTCTGCTTATTTTTAATAGTTAGTTTATTTAGGTTTAGGTCAGATGGTCACGTTTTGTATGTTTGAGGCCTCAAAGACTGCAGTTCTGCAGTGGCAGTGAA
This sequence comes from Yasuhikotakia modesta, assembly GCA_036877545.1. NCBI lineage: Eukaryota > Metazoa > Chordata > Actinopteri > Cypriniformes > Botiidae > Yasuhikotakia > Yasuhikotakia modesta. Next base: position 12,540 of record JBAJNP010003064.1, on the reverse strand, counting down.
TATATATAAACAATAATGGCAATTATAGAATAAGTTTAATTTTGTTAAATTGTTTAATTTTTGCACTATAACAATGTTGGTTTTGTTTAAATGAAATATCCACTTGATATGCAAATGTCTGGTATATTTTACCAGACATTTGTAAAAGTACATTTAAAGCTATTTAAAATGGTTTAAGTGGTTATCAAGTTGAAAATAGTTAGCCATCACAAAATAAAAATGTACTATTTTTATTTTTTATGAAATTACAGTGTTTATCATAAATGATTTATCAGTGCACATCATTATTTTTGTTTAAATTCATGTGCCCTTGTAATCTTAACTAAAAACCATTAACCTCGATTTCCCCTTGAATCGACTGTCCCTGAGGGCGGGACTGTTTTGATTGTCCAATGGCCAGACAGCTTCTATCCCTACAATTTCCAGCGATCCAATCAGTTTCCAGAGAACAAAATCAAGTCATGTGCTGCGTTTTGACACCACAGACGCTGCTTCACTTGGTATTACATAGAGAAGATAAGACAGTCAAAACTTGATTGATTTTGAGTTTGTCCAGCTGTTTAAAAAAGGCAGAAGTGTGTCTGTGTGTCTTACTGAAGTTTCCTTTGACACAGTTGTGTTTAGTTGCCAGTGGATTTGATTGCTGTGAAATGTTTTTATGATGAAAAACCAGCATTAAATTCTTTAGCTAGTTTTTTTTCTAGGCCTTATTTTAACAAGAATTAATTTTATTGCATTGATTAATTTTTTCATATAGGACGAACGAGACACAGCGTTTTGGTGTAGAAATAAAAGACCCCATGAAAATGTAACTCCAGGGGGCAAACAGTGCCCCTTAATAATGATAATTATAAATAACAATACAATGACACAGAAAGTCACACAGTTATTGCGTTTTAATGTTTGCATGTAGTTTCAGGTGCTGCTGGTCGTCTTTGCCGTTTCTTCCTCAATCCTCTGATTTTCCTGCCCTTTTTAATGAGGAAATACAGCTTTTTGTGCTCACAAGCAGCATTGCACAGGCAATTTTTTTAAATTCTCCCTGCAGTCCCAAAAACTTCATTTATTGTTGAATAACTTTGGGCACCGTGTTTATCAGAGGTGAGATAATGACAGCTAAGGCAACGGGGGTCAGAAAAGTTAAACCGAGAGGCCGAAACCAGCAGCCCGATGGTGGCAACACCTCAGCCAAGTTGTGTAGAAACTTGGACGTGTGGTGATCGCTCAGCGTTCATCCAGCAAACTGTTTCCTGCTCTAAAAAAATAAAAATAAATATTGGAGTATTCTCAGGCGCTTCTAAACCAGCTTAAATTGGATCATTTTATTGTGCCGCTCCACCCTGCCAAAATGCCAAGAGAGTGTGGGTCTTGGCGAAGGCCGGCACTCCGGAATCTTCCCCGCGGCCTGCGCGCCCCCCCACCCCTTCACACTATCTGCTGACACAGAGTCTTGCCCCGGGCCCCCGGCTCTCTGCATGGCCACCCCCCTGCTGGGTGAAGCTTCACTTAGTTAGAGAGAGCTGGAGGCAAACCAGCGCAGCACCGGCCAGCAGGCCACTGTGTGCGTGACACCTCACGTGTGTGTGTGTGTGAGTGTGTGTGTCTGTCTGTCTGTGTGTGAGTGTGTGTCTGTCTCTGTGTGAGTGTTTGTCTGTCTGTCTGTCTGTCTGTCTGTCTGTGAGCAGGTGTGAGCGCGTGTGTCTGTGTGCGTCTATGTGTGTCTGTGTGCTTGTGCTTTAATTGTGTCTTTAAATCTGTGTGTTGTGCGTGTACCTGTGAGGATGTTCATGGTACCATCACAGAAACTAGTGAAATCTTGCAAAGTTTTAGAAGAGTCACAGAAATTTTCTATGGTGAAAATAAGTTTAGTTTTGCTGTGCTGTACAATATTGAATCAGATAGATTTGTACGTTCTTGTAGAGTAAAACTTGCCTGCAAGTGTTTGACTGGTACACTTTCAGAGGAGAGAGATTATAAAATGTACTTTTGCATATTTGTGCATTACATATATTTAGGCCGGTTTATTTTAATACAAATAATAAAGAGACATTATCTTATTATTTAGCCTTAAGAACTTTTAGCAAGTCAAGGGTGAAACAGTAAATTGTAACACACTCGCTAAATAAAGTTTGCGGTATTTCTGTTACTTAGCAGACAAATATTTTAACCAACCCTTGGTGTTGATCATAGTTACTGCTCTGGGGTAACATTAAACAACTAACGCTGCCTGGAGCGCATTAGCAGTAACTCACTGCAGCCGCGTCTTAGTTTGAAAACTATCCAGGAAGTTGAAGATAAGACAACAGACTGATTGCTTATTGGAAAAGTCACGGTTGCGTTTTAAGCATTATTGCTGTTACCCACCAGACCGTAACACTTACCTTAGGCGCTGCTTCTGAAATAAATGCTCTGGTTTTAAGACAACCAATTAGCCATGACTCTGTAATAGAAACATGAGCATAATGACACTTACTATCTTTTGTGTTTTGGTAATAGATCTTTACTGAAATTTAACTTCCTTTTGTCATTAAAACAGAGTCTAGATTTGCCTGATTATAACCAGTTATTGTCATTTCATTTTGCTTGGCATTGCTTTTAATCACCCTTTCAATTTGGAAGCCTCATTTATCTTTCATCATGTAACCTGAAGTATTTCTCTCGTTTTTCAGCGGTTCTCTTCACGTTCCCTCTCTCATCAAACTTCTCTCATCAGTTTATCATAATTGGCTCATTAGATTTCTGTTAATTAGCCTATAAAGCCTAATGTTTTAAAATACCTTTACCTTTTTCATAGCATTTTGTTTCAGATTTTTTGTACCTGCACTTTCAAATAATTTCTGTAGAATAAGTTGCATTTTTGTTTACGCTGCTCGCTTTAGTTTCCGGGTGCATTTCCTGCGACGCAGTCGAAGGCGACGACCTTGTTTGTGTTTCCTGCTTTTTCCGTGTGCAGACCGAGGGAATATTGCATTTAAGCGTTCCGTTCTGTTCAGCTTTGTTTTACGAAACGCATCACAATTCGCTGCCTTCCAATTTAGAGTCTCTTTGTACGTGTCAGCCACGCAGCTCTCGTCTCGTATTTAGCTGCGAGAAAGTTCTAAGAGTCAGTTTGTTTGTAAAACAAGGCAATTTAAACAAGCATCTGGCAGCAGAGATCAGCGTCTCAAAACACTTTTCTGCTTCATCCCTGATGCGGTGCAGATCAATGTCTAGACATACATCTGTCGGCTTGCCCTGCTAGTCTTCATGGAACGATGCATTGAAAGGCATTGTGTGTGTGTGTGGTTTGTGTGTGTGTGGTGGGTGAGTTGGGTGTGTGTGTGGTGTGTGAGATGGGTGTGTGTGTATGAGTTGTGTGTGTGTGTGTGTGTGCATTTTTTACAAGACTTATTTAAAGAGTCAGATCCAACAGAGGGCCGATGAATGACAAATTAACAATCTGTTTAAAGTCTCTATATCAGCTTCACTTTGTTAATGCATGATGGGAGCCTTCTGGAAGTGGCGGCCTCTCCAAAACCTTTATATGTTGTCGTGTTGATCAGCTGGATGTGAAGACACGTTGTCAGTAGTTAGAGGCGGGTTTGATGATCTTTTGCAGAAAATGTTTTTGTTGTGCAGGTTGAAAGCTTCTTTACTTTCAGATAACAATCACTGTGTCGTCTAAATTTAATGTTTGTAAAATGTTCATCCAGTTGTTGCATCCGGTCCATACGCCATGATGGGATGATGGGACGAATCTGTCAGACTGTGTGTTTGCAGTATTGGAGGGGGCGTGGCTTTGGAGGTCATTCTGAAGGTAGGGCGGGGTCTTATGCTTTCAAAGCTAGCTTGCTATTGGTTACCTCTGCAATTGTCTTTTCTACCTTTAATGTTGATAATGTTAATAGAAGGCTCAGGTTAAATGGGACTTTAAAGAGTCAAAACTTTATAAAGTCGAATGAATTTCAAACTGAATTTCATATTTGCCTCTCTGCATTATTACTTGCAGCCGTTTATCTTTAAAACCGTTTACTTGAAAAAAAAAATGTTTGCAGTATGCATTGAAGGTTTCTGTTTTGTTTCCAGATGCAGCGTTGCTTCAAATGCATGTGGGCGTGCAGTCCCTTTAAAGCATTACCAGCCGTCGCATCATTTTCTTTGGCTTTCCTGGCGTTCCGTTGGCATGATGGATATTGCTTAAAGTATTTCGATTCGACATACCCAAATCGTGTTATTGAAAATAATGTGCTGTATCGAGTGGCCAATTTGTAAGCCTCTAACTTTCTATTTACTTTGTTTCTGTTTAGGCCGCGGATGCCATGGCTGGGAACGTGAAGGCAGGAAGCTCTTCGCAGTCACGCGTCTATTGTTTGAGATCGATCGGTCTTTGGCCCACTTCTGAAAGCTTTGTAGAGACCTTTTGCAATTCAACATCCTCCAACAGAGATTCTCTCCCATCCCTGCACAACATATCTGTAGATGTTTCCCTAACTCAACTTGTGACCACATTTCCTTACTTTAGATTGACCCGACTGATCCTCCTTTGTGCTGGAGTAAAGATTATGGAGCGAGAAAGACGGGACTGCCAGCAGCCCGGGAAGCCGTTGGGAGAAGCCTCACATCGGTGGCTGCGTTTGCTTGAAACCCTCCTGCAACGTTCCCGTCCTCGGCCCATGCCAGTCTATATGACTTATGGAGTTTAGGCCTTATACTGCCAATCCCACTTAGAGTGCATTTTTCTGATAAACAAAAGCACATTCAAGCTTTAGCTCCTCATTTCACACTGTGTGCTTTGGCTCAGGGCAGTGCTTTCCTGCAGCCCTTGGCCTACAGTCCAAAGAATGGCTCCAGTTGGCTTTCCTTAAAAAAAAAGAAAAGGCAGCCACATGTGGAGGATTAGTCTCCATCTTTCATCCTCCACGCTCTACTCACCCTCTTCTGCCCAAGCCCACCGGCTCCCCCTCGGTGCTAACGCCTCAACTTACGGACACACAAACCTCACGCTCATCCTCGCACCTTCAGCTCCTGATCAAACTTACCTCGGCAGCCTCGCTCGGGCTCATCTGTACTTGCGTCGCAGTAAGAACTTCATTTGGCAGCGGTAGAAACAGAAGGGAGTCTATATAGGGCAGTTACGAAAGAGAATTTGCGTTATCGGCGATGCATGTGCTGGACTGCGCTGGCCAAATTCGTATTGCAACTCTGAAGAAAAGCTCGGAAGTTTTCAAGAAAGTTTCTCCTTTGTTTTGTTTTCTCTCTCACCACCCTCTGGCCTTTGCGAATGCATTTGCAATCGGTTCTCACGTGTAAAACCCTGTAAGCACACAGTGCTGCATGTTATGCTAATAATGCGCATATGGTGCTTCTAACAAGACGATAGCTACGCTTAAAATATTCTGTATGAGTTATGCATATTTTAATTGCACGTAACCTTGTTACATGAGAAATGCACGCCAGATGGAAAGATAGAACAGTGCATGACAAACATGACTCTTAATACACCCACTATTAAAAATGCGATGCCTCTGATCAGACAGTAGGCGACCCTTTGTGAGCCCTTTGTCTTTGGTTTGACGGGAGTATCAGAGCAGTTATTAGAGAGGGATGTTAAATGATAGCTCTGGTACAGGTTGACCTCAGGGCGTGGGCTGTCTCAAAGAACAGATGTGCCACCCACTCGCAGCAGTTGTACTCTTCCCACAATGCCCTGGTGGGAGAAGATTGGGCAAGGAGAGGACAGATGATAATGCGTTGTATCAGATGTTCTGCTGCGTGCGTTGTGGTGCATGTCGGCCAAAGCTGTGGGATTGGATGGAGGAGGTCTTAGAAGATCAGGCCCTGGAATCTGAAGACCACCTAGCAGGTCAAAAGTTTAAGGTAAAAGGCCACAAGCTAGCAGTTACCCCACAAATGTAAGATCTTTGGAAGTGTTTGGTAAGACTGTTGGGTGGATTAGAAAGATTGACCTTTTGCATAAAAATGTTACTGGTTTAAAATGGTTACTGGTGCTTTTTGTAAAGGCCGGTTTCAAGGCTAAAGCAACGTGACACAAGATTTTAATGTTTTATTAAATTGGAAGCACTGGGTGACAGCTTGACTCTTGGGGAACGTGGCCAGACTGGTGAAATGAGATCATGAGTGAGATAAGCATTGTGAGTGCAGGGACTAAGTGGAATGAACGCTGTTGACACATGAACCGAGCAGTTGCACATGACTTTGTGCTGAAATTCGTGTGTCAATACAGTCGCTCATTTTCTCTGATCCCCACACAGTCTCGCGTCCCGCCGGCTTCACTTCATACACGGGCGAATGAGAGTGGATTATTGAAGTCTTCGAGTCAGCAGTCACCTATTTCACTAAACTTCTCTTGTGTTTCTTTCACAGGTGTATTGTTCCTCAACGGACGTCTGCGGCGATTACTTATTGTGTCAGAGAGCAGTCATGGTGATTATTGTCCGAAAGCTGTGATGCTTTGGCTAAACCTAGCAGGTTATGTGTAGAATTCATACAGTCAAAAATGTGCTGAAGTTTGTCACAGCTATAGAACAATATATAGCAGTGATGTATTAACAATCACACCCACATTTTTTTTCTAATTTCTGCCAACTATTTTATATGCAGGTTTTTTTATGTGCTTAACAGTTTAGTGATGTTCTAATGAGGCTCGGCTGTACAGTGTGCGGTGATAGTGATATAAGATGGCTGTAGAACAGCTTGATAGAATTAAATGAGTGAATTTTCCAGCTTTAAGCGACTGGTGAGGGTTGATGCGTAGTTTCAGTGGCCGTTCCAGAAGAGCAACAGAAGGGACCTCCTCTGATGAATGCTCCTCAGTTTCTTCCCCAGCTTTTTTAGGTCGTAAGAACGTTTTTTAACGTTTCCATTTAAAAACTCTAACATTATTATTTCAAAAGTTCTAGGATCACTTACATTTTTTGTGTATTAATGTTTTTAAGTATTAACATAATTGCTCAGTTAAAGGAATGTTAGTTAATTTTTTTAATTCTGAAATGGTTTTTAAATATTCCACCAACAACTTAATTGTAACTTTTTTAAACATATATATATATATATATAATGTTAAAAAAATTCTGCTAACGTGACGTTTGTGATAACTTTGCCAGGACATTTAGTGAACGTTAACCAATGTTCTGAGTACGTTCCCTGTCAGCAGGGTCTATATGTCTTTCTTTATCTTACTTGATCTTTTCAGTGGCAGTCAGTGCTAGATGTGAAGCTTCATTCAGACTCTGGAGATCTTGTGTGTGTCGTTCCCACAGGGCAGAAATTAATTCCTCCTCCTCTCTTTTAGAACCGAGGTGCTGTGGGTTCTTACGCTTCCCCTGTGAGAGAAAGCAAGAAAAGGAACCGTTCCTCAGGGAATCTCCTCTATGTAGTATTTCATCCACACTTTAATCCGCCGATATGTTGAATGCTTCACAGGGAATAAAAGACGAGGCTTTTGTTTAGGATTCTAATATTAGCCTCTTGGCATTTCTAGCAGAAATGGGCTCCTACCCTACGGCAGAACTATTGATTTCCACCCGCAAAAGTCAGCCTCCGTCCTCACAAAAAGAGGCTCAAGAGATTATAAAAAAACATCCAAACACACTAGATTATATTTCTGCCATTTTGCCCAAAACAAATTGACCGCTAATGTGAATATTTCAGTCGCTGCAACAGTTTGTGTAGAAAATTCCCCAGATTAGCGCATGCTAATACGAGCTGTCATGATGATAATAGTCATTTAAAAAATATATGTTCAAGTGTTATGAAGGGCTAAGCAGCTTTTTTATCCATTTCAAATTTTTTTCTTGCGTTATTAAGCAGTTTATTTATTAGTTTTGAAGTCCATTAAAGGGAGACAGACTAACACAGCTTCTTTTGAAGGGTTTTGGGACAACACTGAGGCATTAGAGGTTTATAATCTAATTTAAATGCACGTGGGTTTTATTAATGGCTCCGTCTGAGACACTTTTGTATTATTTCACAATGAGGGAAATTTATTTAAATCCTCAGTGCATGTAATCCTGATCGTACGTGCTGTTTATTTCCTGTTTCAGACATGCAAATGAACCCACGTATAACCTAATAAACAACACAACTTCCGAATGGTGTCCCTATTAGAATCATTAAAATATTAATCGTCGATTACAGCTACTAATGCAGAAGGCATTTGCATTTCAGAAAACAGACCACAAAAGCGCCCAGATTCTCTTATTTAGAGGAAACGTTTGGCAACCCTGAAACCAGCGACAGGTTTTAGGATGAAATAAAGACAGGAAACGATAGAACCGTAATCCCAATCAATGCACTTACTAAAACACCTTCTCTTTAAAATGTGTGACTAATGTGCAGAAATCTCTGGGTTTAAAAGCTGTCAGCGGAGATGGCTGGAGTTTCTGTTTCCTATTCATCTCCCCAACGTAATAAACCGGCTCGTTTGTTTGTTCCATTCGCTTTCTTCCCCTCGTTTTGTCTTTTCTTTTCGTTTTGAGCAAATGTACCTTGAGGTCTTGTGTAGGGTTTCCCTTTCAAGCGGAGCTTTGACAAGCCCGTGTGCATCGCGCTTCCGTAATGACATTAAACAGGAACACTTAAACAGCTTTCCATGAGAGCCGCATTGTCTTCTCTGAAGGCTCCCAAAAAGGGCTTTTATTATGTTGTGGATTTAATGCCAGTGTGTGTTACCTGATAACATTAAAGCAGCGGAGAACCAAGCCGGAATATTCCCACACTGGCAGAGCTTCAAAAATATTGACCACCGACGGGATTTTTGCTGATGCTGGGCATGTACCCAAAAATTTTTGGGCGTAAGAACGTTTCCATAATGTTTCCATTAAGTAACAAAAACGTTAATTATGGTATTTTAAAAGTTCTAGGAAAGTTTTAGACGTTAACAATTGACATAATTGCTTAATTCATACAAATAAAATATTCTGTTTTTAAGATTTTTAAAGTGTTCCACTATTTAAGAGTAGCATTTTTTGATATGTGATATATAACAAAGTTGTATTAGCGATACTGTGAGAATGTTTTTTGATAACTTTGAGGGAACATTTTGAGAATGATAGCCAACAATCGCTTTTATTCAGAGGCTCAGAACTGTCTGATTGGCACCATTGCAGAAATACATCTGCGGAGGTTTAATTCATTAGCTTTCATTTCTTTCTATCTAGCTTTTGAGTTCAAGGTTACTGTACTGGTGTTGAGCGAGATAAATATTGTTTGTTCTCTTCTTCCAGATGGTTGAATCCCGCAGACGGTTGCGCCCTCATCGTTTCCAAGATCAGCGAGGAGCTCTCCTGGTGATCTTTAAGTTTCGTTAAAAGGACTAAAACAATGACACATTAGCGAAGCATTGTGTTCCTTGGGGCGCAATAAATGCGTCTTTCTTTGTTTTAAAACTCATTTGAGCACCTCAATCAGGTAATGTCCAATGTGGATTTGTTCAGGTGTGGTTTTGCTAATGTGGGTGTTTTTTTTAAGAGAGGAAGTAAATTAAACCGATAAAATGAAGTTTACTTCCAGTTGAATTGATAATTCCGTAAATCTAGGAAAAACTACTCATTTTCGCCGCCGTGTTTGAGGTAGAAATAATGACAGTGTTTCGGACTTGTTTGATCATCCCTAGCAAATCTGAATGGCAAATTTATTCCGCAGGTGTTGCACATGGAATAATGTTTTAGCATAATGAGGGTAAGATGTTGATATGGTACAGTACTCAGACGCTCAGTGTTTTAACATCCCCTCCCCTCAGCGGTTAGCGCGGAATACCAACGCTACAATTTTCTTGGATGTTGTCGCTAGGCATTAAAAGTGTTGTTCTGTTTTTAAAGTAATGATGATTTATTTGCTAGTTGTAGAATAACAGCCACATCACATTTGCTTAGCCATAAAGCCTGACACTTAAAAAGTAACTGTCACAGAGATTTACATGTATGCATTTGGACACCTTACGAGTGTATGAGTTACATTGCATACAAGCTAGACGTATTATCTGATGTGTGTTTCCTGGAAACAAACCCACAACCTTTGCTTCTAGTTCAGTGCTGTACCAACTGAGCTACAAGAGCAGTCAGTTGTAGAGATTGCTAATTTTGTTAGAAATCTTCAGAGCTTTAAACCTGTAATCTTTGACTTTGAGGTTAAAATTAAGCACAAAATCAGTTTTTGAACAAGTTTCCTTAACTTATGCTATTTCACAACAGTAGGTTTAAAACATTGATGCATTTGAGTTTTAGAGTCAGGAAATGCTAGCTTGGCTTCGTTCGACTACAAGTAAAATGATGTATGTGAATAAACCTGCAATTTTGTGTTTCAAACAGAGACGGCGGCAGAGAGGCGCACAGTTTCAGATCACAGCTTTAACCAGCTGCATAAAGTATGTTTGTGGCCTACAAATTCATCCAGTCAGTGACAAAGGTATGTTGCTAACATATAGCTGTGCATAAATATTGCATGTTGCGTGCGATTTGCGTGGTTCCTACCCCACCAGGGCCTTTCCTGTGATTTATCTCTGCTGCGTTTAGCGCGTCCCGTATTGCTTCTCTGTTAGCAGTGATTCAGAGCGAGTTTTGTAAAGACTGAGCAGTAGAGAGCAGTGTCGAGGAATCTCTTCACTTGGGTGTAAATTACAGAGCCGCCTGGGGTGTACTCTAGCCTCTTTCTGGCACCTTTCCCCGTTTTAACTGCACACACACACACAAGACAATGACTATTACCCGACACACCTGGGTTCTGGGCTCCACAATCTTCTTAATATCTTTTAAATCTTCACATAAGGTATGCCTTCCATAGGGCTTACAATACCATTTGCTCTAATAAACTCTTTTGGCAGAGGTAAACGCAAGCTGCTTCCCAGGCCCCCGGAGAGACGTGCCGAACAAGGAGGGTGAGGCATCCCAAAATATGAGGATAAATCGCAGGTAATCCTGCAGGACTGGGGCCCTTATAATCAATGCACTTCCAACTGGAAACATTTTACAATTCTTCATCTTAATTTACTTCCTTTTTTTTAACCAGGTAATTCTTAACAGCGGGTACAATCGTTCGCTTCGGCGTTTGAAAGGAGAGACTGTGGAAATGCGAAATGGAGAGCTTTTGGGGGGAGGGGGTGCGATAAGCAAATCAAATTAATGACAATGAGTGTTTGTGGAGAGAAGGCAGGCAGAGAGCTTGTTTGAGCCCATCGTGCGTGCCATGTTAAACACTTCACTCGCCGTGGAGGGGCTAATCCAGTCTCCGACAGCTAGCTGATTATACGAATAAACTACACACACTCGCCGGAGAGGAGAAAGGAGCGTCCCTCGTTAACGTTCAAGCTCACTCCAACGAGGAAGTAATTAAGACACCTCCCTTCCCCCTTCCCAAGCAAAAGGAGAAGGAATGATTTTAAGTGTTGTCTAATAGAGCGGCTTGAAGGTGTTTATTTTATTTTGTTAAAGCGCAGAAGTCATTATGCGGTTGAAGGGGGCTTACGCCGAGCTAAATGCAGCGAGGCGATTTTGTTGTTTTATTCTCCGCTTCGAGCAAAGTCAGATGGCTCCGGGCTCGCCTGCCGTCTAACACGCCGATGCACTTTTGAGTTGCAGAAGCATACGAACTGTCGCTTGTTATTTTAAATAATAGATTGCCTCCCCTAATTTCCTGTCTGATGTTTTTGGCAGAGTCACGAGTCTTTTGGACGGGACGCATCTGTCAGACCTCAACACAGGCCAGAAAAACATCTCCCATCCGAACTCAAAGTTTACAAAAAGTAAGTATAAAACTCTAAAGTTGTTAGGCTGGAACTCGTGACAGACCCCCCCAGCTCTGTAGGTGAGACTCGTGACAGGCTAAATTTTAATCAACTTCAAAAAGCTAATAAAAACAAAGAGATGTTGTCCCTTCCTGCAAAGGCATTTTAATAGATTTGAAGAAGTTTCAAATCATTTTTGAACGCTCTCATCATTGGCTTGAGTTCTGTGTGAAGCGTGCACTCGATTCAGGGTTAAGCCGTTTAACAGTGATTACAGTGGAGTGATATTTGATTATTATCTCCTAAAACGGCGACTCCTCAGGCTCTCTGTTCTCTTAACAATAGTTTAATTGTTAGTTTGGACTCCCACTCAATAGACGGGCAAAATGAAGAGCAGTAATGGAAATGAATTATGGGGGAAACGGCATAAAATGAATAAATTTTAAAAGCACCTGCGTTCGTCTTTAGTTTTGAAATGAAATATATTTTGATTAGCCACAAGAGCGTCTTTTCTGTGACCCAGTTTAATCAATAGCTAACTGTGAAAAACATTTCACATCTACAGAGAGTTCTCACCCATGCAGAGCTCAACCGACTTTAACTTTAACCCAAAAATTGGACCTGACAGCCTCCTAAACAGTAAAGGTACTTTTTATGTCCTGTATCTGTATAACAGTTGGTAAATAATTCAATTTAATTTTTAACACAGTAACAGTTCTGCTCTACTGTTATGACCTATTATGTATATAATAATGTGTTATATATGAATACAGATATAAAAAATAATAAGTCACTTAAAAAGTTTGTGTATTTATGTATGT